>PVIW01018461.1:0-11575 GCA_004026585.1 Noctilio leporinus | reverse complement strand
CCAAGGCATATTATTATTAAAATGGCTAATCTCAAAGACAAAGAGAGAATCCTAAAAGCATCAAGAGAGAAACGACAAATAACATATAAAGGAGCTCCAATAAGGCTATCAAATGATTATTTAACAAAAACAATTCAAGCCAGAAGGGAATGGCAAAAAGTATTTCAAATAATGGTAAACAAAGGCCTGCAACCAAGAATACTCTACCCAGCAAGGCTCTCATTTAAGATAGAAGGAGAAATAAAGAGCTTCCCAGACAAAAAAAAAAAAAAAAAGACTGAAAGAATACATGCCTTCCAAACCAGCATTGCAAGAAATGTTAACGGGTATGCTTTAAAAATAAGTAAATAAATAAAATGAAGAAACAGAGAAAGCCAAAGAGGAATACAGACACAAAGGGAGAAAATGGCAATGAATAAGTATCAATCAATAATCACCTTAAATGTAAATGGATTAAATGCACCAATCAAAAGACATAGGGTAGCCGAAAGGATAAGACAATATGACCCACATATATGCTGTCTTCAAGAGACCCACCTCAGAACAAAAGATTGACACAGATTGAGAGTGAAGGTTTGGAAAAATATATATCAAGGAAATAGTCACAAAAAAAAAGCTGGAGTAGCAATACTGATTTCAGACAAAATAGATTTTACAAGGAAGGCAATAAAAAGGGACAAAGATGGACATTTTAAAATACTTAAGGGAACAATCCATCAAGAAGAAATAACTGGTAAACTACAAAGAACTCCAGGGAAATTACAAGGAACTTACAGAGAACTACAACAGCATGAAAAAGAACATAGAAACTATCAATAAGTGCCAGGAGGAAATAACTGGCACCCAACATAGGAGCTCCGAAATAAATGAGGAAAATATTGGAAGACATTAAGAAAGACACAGACAGCAATACACTAACAGTAGGGGATTTTAATACCCCAGTATCAACAATGGACAGATCTTCCAAACAAAAAATCCCCAATGATGTTGTGGCATTGGACCACACTCTAGAGGAAATGTACCTAACTAGTGTATACAGAGTCTTTTACCCCAAAGAAGCAAAATACACATTCTTTTCAAATGCACATGGATCATTCTCCAAGATAGACCACATGGTATGTCACAAGACAAGCTTCCAGAAATACAGGAAAATTGAAATCATACAAGGTATCTTCCTAGATCACAATGGCTTGAAACTAGAAACCAATCTCAAGGGAAAAAAATAAAAATTCTCTAACTCCTGGAGACTGAATAACATGCTATTAAGCAATGACGGGGTCAACAATGAGATCAAAGATGAAATCAAAAAAGTTTCTGGAAACAAATGACAATGAATACACAACAGCCCAAAACCTATGGGATACAGCAAAGGCAGTTCTCAGGGGGAAATTGATAGCAATGCAGGTCTTCCAAAACAGGTCACAAGAAGTTTAGAAAAACAACCTAACCACAAAGCTGCAAGAACTAGAGGAGCAACAACAAACAAAGCCCAGAGCAAGTAGAAGGAAGGAAATCATTAAGATCAGAGCAGAACTAAATAACTCAGAGATTCAAAGTATAATTCGAAGAATCAACAGGACCAGGAGCTGGTTCTTTGAAAAAATAAACAAAATTGACAAGCCCTTATCCAGACTCATCAAGAAAAAGAGAGAGAGGACCCAAATAAACAGAATCAGAACTGACAGAGGAAAAATCACAACTGATACCTCAGAAATACAAAAGATTGTAAGAAACTACTACAAACAACTATATGACCAAAAATATGACACCTGGATGAAATGGACACATTACTGGAAAGATATAATCTACCAAAACTGAACGCAGAAAAAGCAGAAAGCCTCAATAGGCCAATAACAACTAGTAAAATTAAAGAAGTAATCCAAAATCTCCCAAATCACAAAAGCCCGGGACCAGATGGCTACACAGGTGAATTTTAACAAACATTTAAAGAAGAAATAACTCCTATCCTCCTCAAACTATACCAAAAAATTCAGGAAGAGGGAAGACTCCCAAACTCTTCCTATGAGGACAATATTATTCTAATCCCAAAACCAGAGAAAGACACAACTAAGAAAGAAAGCTATAGGCCAATATCTCTGATGAACATAGATGCTGAAATTGTCAACAAAATATTGGCCAATTGGATTCAGCAATATATTACAAAGACCATACACCATAATCAAGTGGGCTTCATCGCAGGGATGCAAGGATGGTACTACATTCATAAATCAATCATTGTAAAACACCACATCAACAAATTGAAAGATAAAAACCATATGATCATATCAATAGATGCTGAAAAAGCATTTGATAAAGTACAGCAACTTTTTATGATAAAAACCCTCAGCAAAATGGGAATAGAGGGAGCATACCTCAACATCATAAAGACCATCTATGAGAAACCTGAAGCCAACATCATACTTAATGGACAAAATCTGAAAGCTTTCCCCCTAAGATCAGGAACAAGACAAGGCTGTCCATTTTCTCCACTTCTATTTAACATTGTCTTGGAAGTTCTAGCTAGAGCCATCAGAGAATAAAAAGGAATCAAAAGTATCCAAATTGGAAAGGAAGAAGTCAAACTGTCATTATTTTCAGATGATATGAAAGTGTACATACAAAACCCAATGGTCTCCACCAAAAAATTACTCAATGTAATAAGCAAATTTAGCAAAATAGCTGGGTATAAAGTCAGTATCCAGAAATCAAAAGCATTTTTGTATACCAATAATGAGACAACAGAAATAGAAGTGAAAAAACAAGTCCCATTTACCATAGCAACTAGAAAAATAAAGTACCTAGGAATAAACTTAACTAAGGAGGTAAAAGGCATGTACTCAGAAAACTACAGAACAATGAAGAAAGAAATCAAGGAAGATAGAAATAAATGGAAGCATATACCATGTTCATGGATGGGAAGAATTAACATCATTAAAATATCCATACTACCCAAAGCAATCTACATATTCAATGCAATCCCAATTAAAATACCAATGACAGACTTCACAGAAATAGAAAAAATACTTCAAAAATTTATATGGAACCAAAAACGCCCACGAATAGCCACCACAATCTTGAGAAAGAAGAATAAGGTTGGAGGAATCACAATACCGCACTTCAAACAATACTACAAGGCTACTGTCATCAAAACAGCCTGGTACTGGCATAAGAATAGACATATAGATCAACGGAACAGAATAGAGAGCCCAGAAATTAACCCAGGACTCTATGGTCAGCTAATATTTGACAAAGGGGGAAGGAACATCAAATGGAATAAAATCAGTCTCTTCAACAAATGGTGTTGGGAGAACTGGACAGCAACATGCAAAAAAGATAAAACTAGACCACCAACTTACACCATACACCAAAATAAACTCAAGATGGATAAAGGATTTAAACACAAGCAGTGCCACCATAAAGGTCCTGGAGAAAAATATAGGCTGTAAACTTTTGAATATCCCAAGCTGAAATATGTTTCCTGATACTTCACCAAGGGCAAAGGAAATAAAACCAAGGAATCAATAAATGGGACTATATCGAATTGAAAAGTTTCTATTCAGCTAAAGAAAATATTGGCAAAATTCAAAGGGAACCAACTGTATGGGAAAACATAATTCCAATGATACCTCAGAGAAGGGTCTGATCTCCAAAATGTATAAAGAACTAATGCAACTCAACAACAGGGAGACAGACAGCCCAATTAAAAAATGGGCAAAGGACCTGAACAGAAAACTCACTGAGGAAGACATACAAAGTGCCCAAATGCATATGAAAGAATGCTCAACATCACTAGTCATCAGAGAGATGCAAATTAAAACCACAATAAGATACCACCTCACCCCTGTCAGAATGGCAATCATCAGCAAATCAACAAACAACAAGTGTTGGTGAGGATGTGGGGCAAAGGGAACCCTCATACACTGTTGGTGGGAATGTAGGCTGGTGCAGCCACTTTGGAAAACAGTATGGGGTTTCCTTAAAAAACTAAAAATGGAACTGCCTTTTGATCCAGCAATTCCACTACTTGGATTATACCCAAAGAATCCTGAAACACCAATTCATAAGAACCTATGCAAACCTATGTTCACAGCAGCACTATTTACAATAGCCAAGTGCTGGAAACAGCCTAAGTGCCCATCAGTGGATGATTGGATCCAAAAACTTTGGTGCATTTACACAATGGAATTCTATATAGCAGAAAGGAAGAAGGAACTTGTACCCTTTGCAACAACATGGATGGAACTGGAGAGTATTATGCTTAGTGAAATAAGCCAGTCAGTGAAGGACAAATATCATATGATCTCACCCATTACGGGACAATAATGAGCAAAACTAACAACAAACAAAACAGAACCAAATATATGAATACAGTGAATAGGCCTTCAGTGATCAGGGGAAAAGGGGTTGGAGGGAGGCAGGAGGCAGAGGCAGGGAAGGGGAGCACCTTAGACAAGAACCTAATATAAAGGAATCATGGACATGGACAACAGGTGGGATTGACTTTGGGGGAATGGGTGGGTGGGGAGAGGGACAGAGGGGAGCCAAAATGGGATGGATATAATACAACAATTAAAATTAAAAAAAAGAAAAACAAAAGTGCACTTCTATACCACAGAAGGTCACACCACTAAGACAGTAAGTCAAAGCAGACCAATCCAAGAAGCAAAAAAAAAAAAAAAAAAAAAAAAAAAAAAAAAAAAAAAAAAAAAAAAAAAAAAAAAAAAAAAAAAAAAAAAAAAAAAAAAAAAAAAAAAAAAAAAAAAAAAAAAAAAAAAAAAAAAAAAAAAAAAAAAAAAAAAAAAAAGAAAAGAAAAGAAAAAAAAGAAAAAGAAAATAAAACAAACAAAAACTTAAAATATTAACTGTGTCTCATAGACAAAGACAATAATACAGTGGTTACCAGAAGGAACAGTGGTGTGGTTTGTAAAGGTCAAAGGGAATCAAAATATAATGTAGGAAATTTGACTTTGGCACACAATGAAATATACAGACCATGTGTCATATAATTGTAAACTTGAAATCTATATAATCCTATAATGTCACACCTATAAGTGTTATAAAAATCTATTAAAATTAAAACATTAGCTATATTTTTAAACACTTAACAACAGATGTCAGTTTACAAAAAATGTTGCAAAACAGCAAATTTGAAAACATAAAAATAGCCTCTTAATTGAATAAAAACCCTTGTAATACAATAGAAGCACAAAATTTAGAAAATTCCAGAATATGAAACTGATACACACAAATACTACAAGCCAGGCTTTCCCACATATCTTAAATTATATAAATAAGAGCAGTATATATTATTTTACTATTTATCTTCTGGTCTTTGGAAATGTTTAAGGAACATTTAAATACAATGTAGTAAGTTATTAAAATTGACAGTCATAATTTGAATTACAAATATTGATAGAAATATTCTAAATTTTCCTTTTGGTTACTCTTTGCAGCTCATATGTCTATGAAAGTGATGTACCTACATACAATAGGATACTACTCAGCCATAAGAAGATGATAAAAATAAATGTTTTACCACCCATATTAATTATGTATTGACAGTATGACACTTTTACTGCTCATCTCCCATACTAATGTAAATTATTATAATTATGCATGAATTGATTTATTGATCTGTGTGTATGTGTGAGAGAGAGAATATGTTGATGATGGTGTCTGGTCTCTATTATGTTTTTAATCATCCTAGTTTTTTCAGATTAAATTGAAATTTTTTTATTACTTTCAAAGAAGGGAGAGAAGAGAGGCAGTGAGGCAGAGAGGGAGAGAGACATCAATGTATGTTTGCCGTTCACCAGCTATGGACCCAGCTGGAGACTTGGCTTGCAACCTGGTTACATGCCCTGGCTGGGGAATCAAATCAGCAACCTTTGTGTTCTCAGGCTGGTGCCTTATCTGTGGAGCCACCAGCCAGGGCTTTAAATTGAAATTTTTAATGAGACCATGAAAAAGAAGGAGATTGGATGCTAAATAGGAAATCATATTTCCAGGAAAGCTGACCTTTTCCAAGAAGCAGAAAATAAGCAGAAGAGATGTTATTTTTATTAGCATTTCCTAGAAGGATAGAGTTAACCTTTCATGGAAGATTGTAAAAGTCTGAGCAGTTTTTTGTTTTTGTTTTTTGTCTTTACCATGTAACTGGCTCCAAGCTTCTAATGTCGCAGAACTGAGAAAACAATACTATTAACAAACTTTTACTATGATATGTTTATTTTCCTCTGGAGATTAGGTGGGATAGGGATGAATCAAATTGTTAAAAGCTCTTAACCATTCATCCTTTTCTGCAAGAAACTTTAATTTCATTTATTCTTCTTCACCTAGATTTTCTTTAGTATGTGTTGCTAACAAGCTTTTGAGCCAGTTGTAGGCTTATCAAAAATGGGTAACATAAAGAGAAAACATGTAAATTGATTTATAAAAGTAAAAGATAATGACAAAAATGACAATAAAAAGATAAAGTAAATGACAAAATTTTAAATGAAATATGTATAATTATATACATATGTACATTCACATCTAAAATGCATGCTTTCATTTGTTTACTTCTATGGTCTTTATTATACTATTAATTTTATCAAGATCATAAGAAAACTATAATGAAAGAAGACCAAGAAGTAATTTACTCAAAACAAAGAAAGTAGGATTAAAGTGAAAGAGTAAAAGAAGAAGAAAAAACTTTAATTTTGGGTACAGGTTGAAATTTTGGAGTAGCATACCATGAGAATGAAATGTAACAAATTCTGATAGTGTACATACAAAACCCGATTGGCTCCACCAAAAACATACTCGACCTAATAAGCAAATTTAGCAAAATAGATGGGTATAAAGTCAATATCCAGAAATCAAAAGCATTTTTGTATACCAATAATGAAACAACAGAAATAGAAGCGAAAAAACAAATCCCATTTACCACAGCAACAAGAAAAATAAAGTACCTAGGAATCAACTTAACTAAGGAGGTAAATGACCTGTACTCAGAAAACTACAGAACAATGAAGAAAAAAATCAAGGAAGACACAAATAAATGGAAGCATATACCATGTTCCTAGATGGGAAGAATTAACATCATTAAAATGTCCATACTACCCAAAGCAATCTACATATTCAATGCAATCCCAATTAAAATACCAATGACAGACTGCACAGAAATAGAAAAAATACTTCAAAAATTTATATGGAGTCAAAAACACCCACGAATAGCCACCACAATCTTGAGGAGGAAGAACAAGGTAGGAGGAATCACAATATCAGACTTCAAACAATACTACAAGGCTACTGTCATCAAAATAGCATGGTACTGGCATAAGAATAGACATATAGATCAATGGAACAGGATAGAGAGCCCAGAAATTAACCCAGGACTCTATGGTCAACTAATATTCGACAAAGCGGGAAGGAACATCCAATGGAGTAAAAACAGGCTCTTCAACAAATGGTGTTGGGAGAACTGGACAGCAACATGCAAAAAGAAAAAACTAGACCACCAAATTACACCATAAATCAAAATAAACTCAAGATGGATAAAGGATTTAAACATAAGCAGTGCCACCATAAAGGTCCTGGAGAAAAATATAGGCAGTAACCTTTCGGATATCCTATGCAAAAATATGTTTACGGATACTTCACCAAGGGCAAAGGAAATCAAAGAATGAATCAACAAATGGGACTATATCAAATTGAAATGTTTCTGTTCAGCTAAAGAAAATATCAGCAAAATTCAAAGGGAACCAACTGTATGGGAAAACATAATTGCCAATGATACCTCAGACAAGGGTCTGATCTCCAAAATGTATAAAGAACTAATGCAACTCAACAACAGGGAGACAGACAGCCCAATTAAAAAATGGGCAAAGAACCTGAACAGACAACTCACTGAGGAAGATATACAATGGGCCCAGAGGCATATGAAAGAATGCTCAACATCACTAGTCATCAGAGAGATGCAAATTAAAACCACAATAAGATACCACCTCACACCTGTCAGAATGGCAATCATCAGCAAATCAACAAACAAAAAGTGTTGGCGAGGATGTGGGGCAAAGGGAACCCTCATACACTGTTGGTGGGAATGTAGGCTGGTGCAGCCTCTGTGGAAAACAGTATGGGGTTTCCTTCAAAAACTAAAAATGGAACTGCCTTTTGATCCAGCAATGCCACTTCTTGGACTATATCCAAAGAATCCTGAAACACCAATTCAGAAGAACCTATGCACACCTATGTTCATAGCATAGCTATTTACAATAGCAAAGTGCTAGAAACAGCCTAAGTGCCTATCATTGGATAATTGGATTAAAAAAAAAAAAAAACTTTGGTACATTTACACAATGGAATACTTCACAGCAGAAAAAATGAAGGAACTCCTAACCTTTGCAACAACATGGATGGAACTGGAAAGTATTATGCTTAGTGAAATAAGCCAGTCAGTGAAAGACAAATACCATATGATCTCACCCATTTCAGGACAATAATGAACAAAACAAACAAATAAGCAAAACAGAACTAGATACATGAATACAATGACTAGATCTCCAGTCAGCAGAGGGGATGGGGGTCGTGGGAGGGGAGAGGAGGAGGCAAAGAAGGGGAGCAGTTTAGTTTAGGAACTAGTATGGAAGAACCATGGGTATGGACAACAATTGGGACAGACTTCGGGTGGAGTGGGTGGGTACATATTGGTACTGATTTTTAGTTTCCTATAAATAGAAACAATTTCACTCCTGGACATTTAAGAGATTGAAAAAATTATCTACCAACATCCTTTTTATAATAATGTTAATTACAGGTTTATTCATAAAAGCCAAAGACTAATAATAATTCATATTTCTACAATAAGTAAAATAAGGGTATTAATGTACATAATACTACTCAGAACTAGAAGGAATGAGCTAACTATACATATAACAATTTCATCAATTATCTCACAATATTATAATTACTCAATGAAGTTGGACATAAAAGACAGTGCATATTATGTGATTCAATTTTTATGAAATTATAGAAGTGGTAAAAATCTATAGTGATAGAAATTAGATCAAGCTTTCTTCTTGGTATAGCCCTTGTCGGGATTGCCTGGAAAGAGGCACATGGGAATTCTGTAGGATAATGAAAGTGTTCTGTATCTATATCCCTAATACTATAATTGTTTGATTATCTTACTGCAAGTAAAAAATTAATTGGCAGGAAAGGAAAAGAAAGACACAGTTACTTTCTTCAATACAATCCAGATATTGTACTATTGCACATATATATACATAAATAAATAATTTCTGCTTTATTTCTTCACAGATTATAATTAACCTGAGAACTGTGTTATAAATATTTTTAAAATGTTTAAAAGATTTTATTTATTTATTTTTAGAAAGAGGAGAATGGAAGAAGAAGAAGAGGGAGAGAAACAGTGTGGGAGAGAAGCAATCAGCTGCCTCTTGCACACCCCCTACTGGGGACCTGTCCTGCAACCCAGGCAATACCGCAGAAATTGAACCCGTGACCTTTTAGTACTCAGTCCAATGCTCAAGCCACTGAGCCACACCAGCCAGGGCATAAAACCCATATAGTTTATTAACCAATGTCACCCCAATAAATTTGATAAAGTTTTTGAAAAGGAAAAAAGAAGTTGTTTGAATGAAACACAGAGGAGGCAGTTTCCTACATATGTTGGGGCTTGAGAACTCTGACAGGACCACCATCTTGGTTTCAGGGTGATAAAATGTGAAAAAGTGTGTGTGCCAGAATTATTGAATACACTGTTTTACTGTTTAATTCTTTTGTCATTACTGAATCTGAGCAGTAAATTCAAAGATAGCAGGTGTTTATCTTCTGGGGCTCTGCTTTAAAGCTCATCAGGTAGTCCAGAGCTTGAAGGTTTCGCTTCATGTGGGTTTCCAATTTTTCCAGGTCAACCGGTGGAAAAAAACATTATCTCTTGAATTAGTGTTTTGGATTTCTTTGGAAATATTCTCAGAAGTGGGAACACTGTGTCAAAAGACATATCCATTTTGAATGTTTTGAGGGGCACCAATCTGTATTCTCACTGCATCCTCACCAGCACTTGTTTGTTTATTTACTGATGATGAGAGGTGTGAGGTGATATGTCTTATGGTTTTGATTTGATTTCTCTGATGATTAGTGATTTTCTTCCTTTCCTTTTTTTAAAATTTTATTGTTTTTGTATTACATCCATCCCCTTTTTGTGCCCCTCTGTCCCCCTCCCCATCCACCCATTTCCCCCAAAGTCAATCCCACCTGTTGTCCATGTCCATGGTTCCTTTATACTAGGTTCTTGTCTAAGCTGCTCCCCTTTCTTGCCTCTGCCTCCTCCCTCCCCTCAACCCCTTTCCCCCTGACCACTGAAGGCTTATTCACAATATTCATATATTTGGTTCTGTTTTGCTTGTTGTTAGTTTTGCTCATTATTGTCCTGTAATGGGTGAGATCATATGATATTTGTCCTTCACTGACTGGCTTATTTCACTAAGCATAATACTCTCCAGTTCCATCCATGTTGTTGCAAAGGGTAAAAGTCCCTTCTTTCTTTCTGCTATATAGCATTCCATTGTGTAAATGTACCAAAGTTTTTGGATCCAATCATCCACTGATGGGCACTTGGGCTGTTTCCAGCACTTGGCTATTGTAAATAGTGCTGCTATGAACATAGGTATACATAGGTTCTTACAAATTGGTATTTCAGGATTCTTTGGGTATAGTCCAAGAAGTGGCATTGCTGGATCAAAAGGCAGTTCCATTTTTAGTTTTTTAAGGAAACCCCATACTGTTTTCCACAGTGGCTGCACCAGCCTACATTCCCACCAACAGTGCAGGAGGGTTCCCTTTGCCCTGCATCCTGGCCAACATTTGTTGTTTGTTGATTTGTTGATGATTGCCATTCTGATAGGTGTGAGGTGGTATCTTATTGTGGTTTTAATTTGCATCTCTCTGATGACTAGTGATGTTGAGCATTCTTTCATATGCCTCTGGGCCCTTTGTATATCTTCCTCAGTGAGTTGTCTGTTCAGGTCCTTTGCCCATTTTCTTATTGGGCTGTCTGTCTCCCTGTTGTTGTGTCACATTAGTTCTTTATATATTTTGGAGATCAGACCCTTGTCTGAGGTATCATTGGCAATTATGTTTTCCCATACAGTTGGTTCCCTTTGAATTTTGCTGATATTTTCTTGAGCTGAACAGAAACTTTTCAATTTGAGATAGTCCCATTTCTTGATTCGTTCTTTTATTTCCTTTGCCCTTGATAAAGTGTCAGTAAACATATTTTTTGCGTAGGATATCCATAAGTTTACTGCCTATATTTTTCTCCAGGACCTTTATGGTGGCACTGCTTATGTTTAAATCCTTTATCCATCTTGAGTTTATTTTGGTGTATGGTGTAAGTTGGTGGTCTAGTTTTATCTTTTTGCATGTTGCTGTCCAGCTCTCCCAACACCATTTGTTGAAGAGACTATTCTTACTCCATTGGATGTTCCTTCCCCCTTTGTGAAATATTGGTTGACCATAGAGTCTTAGGTTAATTTCTGGGCTCTCTATTCTGTTCCATTGATCTATA
>PVIW01018460.1:0-11581 GCA_004026585.1 Noctilio leporinus | reverse complement strand
ATCATCAGCAAATCAACAAACAACAAGTGTTGGAGAGGATGCAGGGCAAAGGGAACCCTCATACACTGTTGGTGGGAATGCAGGCTGGTGCAGCCACTGTGGAAAACAGTATGGGGTTTCCTTAAAAAACTAAAAATGGAACTGCCTTTTGATCCAGCAATTCCACTACTTGGACTATACCCAAAGAATCCTGAAACACTAATTCATAAGAACCTATGCACACCTATGTTCATAGTGGCACTATTTACAATAGCCAAGTGCTGGAAACAGCCTAAGTGCCCATCAGTGGATGACTGGATCCAAAAACTTTGTTACATTTACACAATGGAATTCTATATAGCAGAAAGAATGAAGGAACTTGTACCCTTTGCAACAACATGGATGGAACTGGAGAGTATTTTGCTTAGTGAAATCAGCCAGTCAGTAAAGGACAAATATCATATGATCTCACCCATTACGGGACAATAATGAGCAAAACTAACCACAAGCAACACAGAACCAAATATATGAATGCAATGAATAGGCCTTCAGTGGTCAGGGGTAAAGGGGATGGGGGCAGGGGGGAGGCAGAAGCAAGAAGGTGGAGCAGCTTAGACAAGAACCTAGTATAAAGGAACCATGGACATGGACAACAGGTAGGATTGTCTTTGGGGGGAATGGGTGGGTGGGGAGTGGGACAGAGGGGAGCAAAAAGTGGATGGATGTAATACAACAACAATAATTTTTTTTTAAAAAAGAAAGAAAACTGCAAAAAAAAAAATAGAACCTAGTATAAAGGAACCATGGACATGGGCAATAGGTGGGATTGACTTTGGGGGAAATGGGTAGGTGGGAGGGGGACAGAGGGGAGCAAAAAGAGGATGGATGTAATACAACAACAATAAAATTTTTTAAAAAACTATCTGGTACTGGCATAAGAATAGACATATAGATCAATGGAACAGAATAGAGAGCCCAGAAATTAACCCAGGACTCTATGGTCAACTAATATTTGACAAAGGGGGAAGGAACATCAAATGGAGTAAAAACAGTCTCTTCAACAAATGGCATTGGGAGAACTGGACAGTAACATGCAAAAAGACAAAACTAGACCACCAACTTACACCATACACCAGAATGAACTCAAGATGGATAAAGGATTTAAACATAAGCAGTGCCACCATAATGGTCCTGGAGAAAAATATAGGCAGTCAAATTTTTGATATCTTACTCAGAAATATTTTTACTGATACTTCACCAAGGGCAAAGGAAATAAAAGAACAAATCAACAAGTGAGACTATATCAAATTGATAGTGTACATAGAAAACCCTATAGACTCCACTAAAAATTACTCCACCTTATAACTGAATTTGGCAAAATAGCTGAATACAAAGTTAATATCTAGAAATCAAAGGCATTTTTTGATACCAACAATGAAACATCAGAGATAGAAGCTAGAAAATAAATCCCATTTATCATAGCAACAAGAAAAACAAAGTACTTAGAGATAAACTTAACCAAGGAAATAAAAGCCTTATATTCAGAAAACTATAGAACATTGAAGAAAGAAATTAAGGAAGATACAAATAAATGGAAGTACATACCATGTTCATGGTTGGGAAGAATTAACATCATTAAAATTTCCATACTACCCAAAGGCAGCTACAGATTGAATGCAATCCCTATTAAAATACCAACAACGTATTTCACAGAATTAGAACAATTTCTTAAAAATTCATATGGAAGTCCTAGCTGGTGTGGCTCAGTGGATAATGTGCGAGCCTGGGAATCCAGGGGTTGCTGGTTCAATTCCCAGCCAGAGCACATAAATAGGTTGCCCCAAGTATTCAGCCAGGTCCATGGCTGGAGGGAGGTAAAAGGCAACCATACACTGATGTCTCTCTCCCTCACTGTCCCTCTCCCTTCCCCTCTCTCTAAAAATAATAAATAAAATCTTTAAAATATATATGTTTAAAAAATTATATGGAGTTAAAAATGACCCCAAATAGCTACAACAATCCTGACAACGAAGAATGAAGTAGGAAGAATCACAGTACCAGATATCAAGCTATATTACAATGCCATAGTAACAAAAAGAGTCTGGTACTGGCACAAGAACAGACAAATAAATCAATGGAACAGAATAGAGAGCCCAGAAATAAACCCAGGACTCTATGGACAACTAATATTCAACAAAGGGGGAAAGGACATAAAATGGAGTGCAAATAGTCTCTTCAACAAGTGGTGTTGAGAGAACTGGATAAACGCATGCCAAAAAATGAAACTAGACCACCAACTCACACCATACACCAGAGTAAAGTCAAGATGGATAAAAGACTCAAACATAAACAGTGCCACCATAAAAGCCCTAAAGGAAAACATAAGCAAAAAAATAATTGCAGATATCCCACACAGCAAAATTTTCACTGAAATATCTCCCAAGGCAAGGGAAATAAAGAAACAAATAAACAAATGGGACTACATCAAACTGAAAAGTTTCTGCTTAGCTAAAGAAAACATCGAGGAAATAAAAAGGGAACCAACCGTATGGGAAAACATATTTGCCAATAACACCTCAGACAAGGGTTTGATCTTCAAAATATATAAAGAGCTAATACAACTCAACACCAGGGAGACAAACAACCCAATCAAAAAATGGGTGAATGGCCCTGGCTGGTAGCACAGTGGTTAAGGCGCTGGCCTGCAAACCCAAAGGTCGCAGGTTCGATTCCCAGCCAGGGCAACATAACTAGGTTGCAAGCCAGGTCTCCAGTCAGGTCTGTGGCTGGAGGCAGGTGAAAAGCAACCATACATTGATGTTGGTCTCCCTCTCTGCCTCTTTCTCTTCCCCTCTTTCTAAAAATAATAAAATAAAATATTTTTTTAAAAAATGGGTGAATGACCTGAACAGACACTTCTCCAAGGAAGACATACAAAGAGCCCACAGGAACATGAAAGAATGTTCAACATCACTAGTCATCAGAGAGATGCAAATTAAAACCACAATAAGATACCACCTCACACCTGTCAGAATGGCCATCATCAACAAATCAACAAACAAGTGCTGGCAAGGATGTGGAAAAATGGGAACCCTAGTGCATTGCTGGTGGGAATGTAGACTGGTGCAGCCACTGTGGAAGACAGTACGGAACTGACTCAAAAAAGCTAAGAATAGAACTGCCTTATGACCCAGTGATTCCACTGCTAGTTCCACTCAAGAATACTGAAACACCAATTCAGAAGAACTTACGTAACCCTATCTTCATAGCAGCACTATTTACAATAGCCAAGTGCTGGAAACAACCTATGTGCCCTTCGGTTGATGAATGGATCAAAAAAACTTTGGTACAGTTACACAATGGAGTTCTATGCAGCAGAAAGAGAGAACTCCTACCATTTGCGATAGCATGGATGGAACTGAAGAGAATCATGCTTAGTGAGATAAGCCAGGCAGCAAAAGTTAAGTACCACATGTTCTCACTTAATACAGGTGACTCATGAACAAGCAAGCAAATAAGACAGAACCAGAGACATGAATACAGGGAACACACCTTCAGTGTGTAGGGGGGTGGGAGTGGGAGTCGGGGAGAAGGAGGCAAAGAAGGGAAACAGTTTAGTGAAGTAACTAGCATGGATGACCCATGGACACAAAAAATGCATTGGATTGACTGTGGGTGAGGGATAAGGAGGGTGGGGAAGGGTAGAGCAGAGGAAGAAGAATGAGATGAATGTAATGTAACAACAATTTTAAAAAATGAAGTTGGACCCGTACCTCACATCAGATATGAAAATTAATACAAAATGGATGTAAGATCTAAAACTATAAAACTCTTAGAACAAACTGGGTATAAATCTTCTTTAGATTAGGCAATAATTTCTTATGACAACTAAAGCAGATGTAACAAAAGAATAATAAATTGGATTTCTTCAAAATTAAACTTCTGCTTCAAAGATCACCATCAAGAAAGTAGAGACCTGACTAGTGTGACTCAGTGGATTGAGGGCCAGCCTACGAACCAAAGGGTCACTGGTTCTATTCCCAGTCAGAACCCATGCCTGGGTTGCAGGCCAGGTCCTTAGTTGTGGGTATGCAATAGGCAACCACACACATTGATGTTCTTGCCCTCTCTTTCTCCTTCCCCTCCCCTCTCTCTACAAATAAATAAGACCTTTAATTTAAAAAAAAAACAAAACCATCAAGACTATTCTCAAATGAGAAAATATTTACAAATTACATATTTGTTAAGGAACTTGTATCCAGAATATGGTCTTAAAAAAATAAAACTCTTATGCCCTGGCTGGTAGCTCAGTGGATAAGCACTGGCCTGTGAACCCAAAGGTCACTGGTTCAATTCCCCACATAACCAGGTTGCAAACCAGGTCTTCAGCCAGGTCCCCAGCTGGAGGCAGGTGAAAGGCAACCATACATTGATGTTTTCTCTCTCTTTCTTTCTCCCTCCCTGCCCTTCTCTCTAAAAATGATGAATAAAATCTTTTTTAAAAACTCTTGCAATTCAACAATAAAAAGACAATTTTTAAATGGGCAGTGAATTTTAATACACATTCTTTAAATAAAATGGTCAATAAGTATTAAAAATAAAATTCTCAATATGATTAAAGATGCTAACATCAGCAGTCATCCGAGAAATGGACATCAAAGCCACAGTAAAATACCACTTTGTACCAAGATGATTAGAATAAAAAAAACAGATAATAACAAGTGTTAGTGAGGATGTGGAGAAATTGGAACTATGGTACTTTGTTGGTAGGTATGTTAAACAATTGTGCTTTGGACCACACTTGGCAGTTCTTCAAATGTGAAACATAGAGATATCATGTGACTTAGAAGTGCTGCACTTATGTATATATATATTTAAGAGAAGTGAAAACAAATATTCACACAAAACCTATACATGAATATTCATAGCAGGATTATTTATAGTGATCACAAAGTATAATCATCCCAATGTCGATCAACTGATGAAAATATTAATAAAGTACACTATTAAATATCTCATACAATGCAAAGTGATTCAGCCATAAAATGGAAGGAAATTCTAACTCATGCTACAACAGGATCAACCTTGAAAACATTATGCTAAGTAAAATAAGCCAGTCACAAAAGACCAGCTATTATATAATTCCATTTATATGAAATATCTAGAAAATGCAAAGTCATAGAAACAGAATTAATGGTTGCCAGTGGCTAGAAGTTTGGCAGGGGTAGGGGTAAGCTGACTGCTAATGGATATCGGGTTTCTGTTTGGGGTGATGAAAATGTTCTGAACTAATGTTCTGAGATAATCATGATATTTCCACAGATGTGTACATACACCAAAATTGTACAGTTAAAAGGGTAAATGTTATGGTATTTGAGATTCAGAAATCTCAGAAAATAGATAATACACACACACAACTGTACATCTATAAAAGCAAATAGGTTCTGAAATGATTCTTTCAAGAGTTAAGTGAACACAAGGGCAGTTATCATGGCAACTTTGGATCTCCTTTGACTTAGTAACCTCTGCTGTAGTGAGCTGAACTGAGAAGCCATAGTGAGTTGTTTTGTTTTTTTTTTTAACGTCAGTGTGTGGTTGCCTCTTGTGGGCACCCAACTGGAGACCTGGCCTGCAACCCAGGCATGTGCCCTGACTGGGAATCAAATGAGCAACCCTTTTATTCACAGGCCAATGTTCAGTCCACTGAGCCACACCAGCCAGGGCCATAATGAGTTTTTTATAAGAGCAATGTTGGGTATCATGCACAGTCTGCTGGCCTGAATCTGACATAGTAACCGTGGGTGCTTTCCCAAATCTTGGTGTTGAAGACCACAGACAGCCACTGCAAGTTTGGGCAAAATCTGTCATGAAAGCCTATCAAATGGAAAATTGGGTTTAGTTGTGATTTATAAAATGTTTTCTTTAAAGTATCTGAAATTAATTGTTATGAAGTAAAGAACTTTGTGAGAGCTCTTGCGGCCTAGAGAGGTATTGCAACATAATCAAAATATCCTACAGTCAAAGGAGACAACTAACTCGAGGTGAGGCCAAAGTAGTTATAACAAAAGTGCTTGACTTTCGTTCCAGAATTATGTGTTCATTTCCACATAAAAAAATCCAAGAAACAAAGCTCTGGCTGGTGGTACAGTGGATAGGTACTGGCCTGTGAACCCAAAAGTCGCTGGTTCAATTCCCAGCCAGGGCACATAACCAAGTTGCAAGCCAGGTTTCCAGCCAGGTCTGTAACTGGAGGTAGGTGAAAGGAAACCATACATTGATGTTCCTCTCCCTCTCTGCCTCTCTCCCTTCCCCTCCCTCTGGAAATATAAATATTTTTTTTTTAATTCAAGAAACAGCCCCATCTGACCTTGACAGGACCCTAGAAGAAACAACTTCTACTGTCACATTCAGACCATATCTATCAAGTAAATTGATAAAACACATGGTTCCAAAGCTTAGAAATATGATACTGTATTTGCTTCAATTATTTGAAAGAGGTAGAAGATGCTCCAGAATGTTCATGTTTTTGTCCCTTTCCCATATGCTAAGGATAGTAAATGAGACAGATGATGGTATTCTCAGCTCTAGGATCTGGTAGCAAGTTTTTATTTGGGGGGCTTGAAAATGGCTTTAAAAAATAAAATGAGAGCCCTTGCTGGTAGCTCAGTGGATAGGCATGAGCATTCGAACCCAAAGGTCACTGGTTCAATTCCCAGTCAGGGCACATAACCAGGTTGCAAACCAGGTCTCCAGACAGGTCCCCAGCTGGAGGCAGGTGAAAGGCAACCATACACACCCTGATGTTTCTCTCCCTTTCTTCCTCTCTCCCTGCCCTTCTAAGAAATAATGAATAAAAAAATTAAAAATAGAAATAAAATAAATAAAATGGTCTACCCTACCCATGCCCTCCACCCCCACAGAAGGACTATAATAATTCTGTATCTTGAGATTAGTTATTTTTCAAACACCACAGTAAATTGTCCCTGATGTGTGTGGCCTTCATTTGTTCATGTCATTTAACATTTTAGTAATCTTGGGAAAATTCCTTAACCTAAATAACAAACTTGTTTGTAAAATTGGACTAATAGTACTTTCATCATAGTGTCAGTGATGAGGACTGAATTAGTGCATGCCAAACAGGACTGCTGCACTGCCACCCCCAGGTGGCACCATCCTCATCAGATTCTGTGCTTGGTGCCCAGTAAGGCTGTGCAGCATAGTCTGAATAGCCATACTAAGCAGTCCTACCTACACATACAGCACACAACAAACACTCAATAAATGGTAGCTACTGTAATAATAATAATTATTATAGTAACTTTTTTTCTTGTAAGAAAGGTGAACTTGCCTTTGGATACTTCAAAGAGGCTTGAGTTAATAAACAAAAAGGAAATTAGCAAATGTTAAATGTTCTAAACCAGGTATTTTTCCAGATGTTTTCATATGCATTATTTCACTTAATCTTTACCATATGTTCATATCATCACCTCTCTTTGACAGATTAAGAAAATGAGGCTCAGAATATTTTAAAATATATTTAATTGACTATGCTATTACAGTTATCCCAATTTTACCCACTTTGCCTCTCCTGCCCAGTACTCCCATTCCCTTTAGCAATCCTCCCCTCATAGTTCAGGTCCATGGGTTGTGCATGTAAGTTATTTGGCTTCTTCATTCCCTATACTATTCTTAACATCCCCTTGTCTATTTTTTACCTACCAATTATGCCTCTTAATCCCTGCACCTTTTTCCCCTTTCTCCCCCTAACCCCTCCCTGCTGATAACCAGCCACATGATCTCCAAAGCTATGATTCTGTTCCTGTTCTGATTGTTTGCTTAGTTCATTTTAATTCAGTTCTTGATAGTTGTGAATTTGTTGCCATTTTTTTTCTTTTTTCTTTTTTAATTTTATTGTTGTTGTATTACATCCATCCCCTTTTTGTCCCCCTCCCCACCCACCCATTCCCCCTGTTGCCATTTTAATGTTCATAGTTTTTATCTTCTTTTTCTTAAATAAGTCCTTTTCACATTTCATGTAATAATGACTTGGTGACAATGAACTCCGTTAGCTATACCTTGTCTGGGAATCACTTTATCTGCATTTCCATTCTAAATGATAGCTTTGTTGGGTAGAGTAATCTAGGTTATAGATCTTTGCATTTCATCACTTCGAATACTTCTTGCCAGCCCTTTCTAGCCTGCAGTTTCTTTTGAGAAATCAATTGATAGTCTTATGGGAACTCCTTTGTAGGTAACTCGGCTTTTCTCTTGCTGCTTTTAAGATTCTCTATCTTTAAATATTGGCATTTTAATTTTGATGTGTCTTGGTGTAGTCCTTTTTGTGTATCCAACTTGTTTGGGACTCTGTGCTTCCTGGACTTGTATGTCTGTTTCTTCACCAAATTAGGGAAGTTTACTTTCATTCCTTTTTTCAATAAGTTTTCAATGTCTTGCTCTTCCTCTTCTGACATCCTTATGATTCATATGTTTGTACATTTGGAGATATTCCAGAGGCTCATCATACTATCCTTGTATTTTTAATTATTTTTTCTTCTTTCTGTTCTGGTTGAATGTTTATTTCTTATGTTTCAAATCATTGATTTGAATCTCAGCTTCAACCATTCCATTGTTGGTCTCCTCTCAATTTTTCTTCATTTCACTTTATATAACCTTTATTTCTTTCTGGGTCTTTTTTATGCTATTGCCATAGTCAGCAGCATAACTAATCTCAAGATACAGAATTACTAAAGCCCTTCTGTAGGGTTGGGAGACACACAGGTAGGAAAGACCATTTTATTTTTTTAAATCATCTTCAAGTCACTCCCAAAACAAAGTTCTTTGAACAACCTGACAACCAGTGTTTTGAACTCTGCATCTGTCTAATAGGTTGGTTATCTCCATTTTTAAGTTATTTTTCCATTCTGGTTTTGTTTGTTTTTGTTCTTTCATTGGGGAATATTTCTTAGTTTCCTCAATTTGGCAGCCTCCCTGTGTTTGTTTCTGTGGAACTGCTTTGACTCCATCTTAGTAGTTGGCCTATTGTAGAAAAGGCACCTGTAAATTGTGTGGGGTGAAGCCTTAAATAACCACCAAGGCAGGGCAACCCATTTCATCACTTTGTGACTCTGTGTGGGAGAAGGGCTTAGAGAGGAAAGGAGAGTAACCTCTACCAGCTTTTGGAGGTTTGTCTCATACTCACCGTTTCCAGTCATGTCACTCACTCCCCATTTGTGACTGATGCCCTTCCAGCTGTTGCCCTGGTGCTGAATCTCAGAGTCAGTGGGTCAAGTCAGTAAGGTCAAGTCTGTGTTGGTCCTTTAAACCAAGTCTCCCAAAAATTCAGCAGTTTCTTCCACTGCCCAACACCCACTGATTTTTAAAGGCATAAATTATGGGATTTACATTCCTGGCTCTGGAACCTTGGGCTGTGTGATCTGGCTTGGGACTGGGATCCCTTTGTTCCTGGGCTATCCCTTCCAATTTTTATCCACCACACATGAACGTGGGACCACCTATTCCACAACCATTGCAGGCCACACCATTTCTCTGTAACCCTGCTACCTTTCTGGATGAATGTGGCTTCTTTAAATCCTTGGTTGTTGGACTTCCATGCAGATTGGTTTTCTGATGGTTCTGGGCGATGTTTTGAGGTTCAGTTGAA
Source organism: Noctilio leporinus (assembly GCA_004026585.1). Classification (NCBI taxonomy): domain Eukaryota; kingdom Metazoa; phylum Chordata; class Mammalia; order Chiroptera; family Noctilionidae; genus Noctilio; species Noctilio leporinus. The sequence continues at coordinate 1,941 of PVIW01018460.1, read as the reverse complement.
ATTTTTCTGTAGTTGTGGAAAGAGGCAAAGTGTGTTTACTTTTGCCTCCATCTTGACAAGAATTTCTCAGAATGAGATTTTTTAACATGACTATTAAATATTTAAGCCAAAAGGGAGAAACAAAATGGAGAATGTGAATCTGTTAGACTCTATACCCAATGCTCTTTCCATGTTGGCAAGCTGTAGACAAGAGGTGGCAGGATGCATCCCCCCACCCAACCCCACACACACACTGTCATCTATTACTACTACTTCTGGAAATTGCACCAATTTTCTGTGATAAATAGAACTTCCCTTTAGACATTCTCTATCAATGTGATTTGGATGAGACCAGTTTATTCTGTTTCATATGGTTCAGGGATGAATACTTGGTCTAAGTCAGTTTGATTCAACTCAATCCTAGGACTTTTCTAAGAACTATGGGAAGGACAAAAATCTCTCATTCTGCTGGACTTTAAACTATGAAGCCTGGGACTTGAGAGATTCACTCTGAGGAAGAGTTCTACATTCAAAAGATAGCAGAAAACTGATGGCAAGAAATTAGGTCTAACATTTTCTAAGTCCTTTGAGATCAATCTTTGGTTTAGATATATGTGTGCTTAATTATTCTAATAGTTTTTCCTCAAACATATTCAAACTGTTGTGTTTTTTTTTTTGTTTTTGTTAGTTTTGTTATTTTGGGTTGTTTTTGTCATGTACAATTGAGAGAATCCTGGTTGAACAAGGGAAGTGAATATACTAATATAGGGAGTTCTTAAATACATTTAAGCACCAAGCCTTGTCTATAAATGATGTGTTAACAATATTAATTCTTGGTGGTGAAAATAAGGATTTTGTTTTACTAACCTTTATATGCTTTCCAAATTTTTGACAAAAAAAAGATCAGAACAAAACCTCATTTAAAAAGATATATATATATCTTTATATATATATAAATTATTTCCAGAGAGAGGCAGAGAGGGAGAGAAACAGCACTGTATGGTTGCCTCTCACCTGCCTCCAGCTACCTGACTCCAGGACCTGGCTGGAGACCTGGCTTGCAACCTGGTTGTGCTCTGGCGGGAAATCAAACCAGCAATCTTGGGGTTCACAGGCTGGCACATTATTCACTGTGTATGGTTTTTGTTTTTTTTTTTTTTTTTTTTTTTAGCCCATTCTAGCACAGAAAAAGGAATGAATTTTTTTTAGTACCTATCCAATCCAAAACCTAATCCTTCTTTTATTCTTTTCATACAAATATTATTTTTTAATTTTATTTTAGTTTTTATTACATCCATCTCTTTTTCCTTCCCTCTCCCCCTTCCCCACCCACCCACTACCCTCAAAGTCAATCCCACTTTTTGTCCATGTCCATGGTTCATCCATACTAGTTCCTTGAACAAACTGCTGCCCTTTTTTGCCTCCTCCTCTCCCCACCTACCTCATCCCTCCCCTCTGCCACTGGAGATCTATTCATTGTATTCATGTATCTGGTTCTGTTTTGCTTATTTGTTTGTTTTGTTCTTTATTGTCCTGAAATGGGTGAGATCATATGATATTTGTCTTTCACTGACTGCCTTATTTGACTAAGCATAATACTTTCTAGTTTCTTCCATGTTGTTTCAAAGGTTAGGAGTTCCTTCTTTTTTCTGCTATGTAGTATTCCATTTGTAAACGTTCAAAAGTTTTTTAATCCAATCATTCACTGATGGACACTTAGAAAGTTTCCAATACTTGGCTATTGTAAATAGTGCTGCTTAAAATATAGGGGTACATAGGTTCTTATGAATTGGTGTTTCAGCGTTCTTCGGGTATAGTCCTAATAGTGGAACTTTTGGATCAAAAAGCAGTTCCAGCCCTGGCTGGTAGCACAGTGGATAGGGCACCGGCCTGCGAACCCAAAGGTCACAAGTTCGATTCCCCAGCCAGGGCACATAACCAGGTTGCAAGCCAGGTCTCCAG
>PVIW01018459.1:0-11582 GCA_004026585.1 Noctilio leporinus | reverse complement strand
AAAAGCCATAAGATCATATCAATAGATGTTGAAAAAGCATTTGACAAAGTACAACAACCATTTAAGATAAAAACACTCAGCAGAATGGGAATAAAGGGAGCATATTTCAACATAATAAAGGCCTTATCGGAGATACCTGAAGCCAACATCATGTTTAATGGGCAAACACTAAAAGCTTTCCCCATAAGTTCAGGAATGAAACAAGGCTGTCCACTTTCTTCACTTCATTCAACATCATATTTGAAGTTCTTGGCATAGCTATCAGAGAAGAAAAAGGAATCAAAGGTGTCCAAATTGGAAAGGAGAAAGTCAAACTGTTATTATTTGAAGATGACATGATAGTGTACATGTAAAACCTGACAGAAAACACCACAAACCTACTCTACCTAATACAAAAATTTAGCAAAATAGCTGGGTATAAAGTCAATATTCAGAAATCAAAAGCATTTTTATATCAATAATGAAACATCAAAGATAGAAGCTAGAAAACAAATCCCATTTACCATAGCAACAAGAAAAATAAAGTACTTTGAAAAAATACTTAACCAAGGAGGCAAAAGACCTATACTCAGAAAACTATATAACATTGAATAAAGAAATTAAGGAAGATAAAAATAAATGGAAGCATATACCATGTGCATGGATGGGAAGAATTAACATCATAAAAATATCCATACCACCCAAAGCATTCTATAGATACAATGCAATCTCAATTAAAATACCAATGACATATTTCACAGATATAGAAAAAATACTTCAAAAATTTATGTGGAGCCAAAAATGTCCACAAATAGCCACAGCAATCTTTAGAAAGAAGAACAAGGTAAGAACAAGGTAGGAGGAATTACAATACCAGATATCAAAGTATGCTACAAGGCTACTATAATCAAAACAGTCTGGTACTGGCAAAAGAATAGTCATTATTTCTAATCTGTGTGAAATTTGCATGAGAATTTCAAAGTTGTCACTTACTACTATTGTCCCTCATTTCTCCATATGTTCAGAAATGTAAGTCCAACCTTTTATCTAATTACAATATGTGTCATAAATCAGGTGACCCCGTACCTGTAATGCACATTGTGAGTGAGAAGAGATGCCTTCCTCACTGGTGCCAAAATGACCAGAGTGCCTGATCTTAATTCATCTCCTCTTATATGGGAAAGATTTATGATTAGGGTTAGAGTTAGAGTTAGAAGTAGAACTAGGTTTAGGTTTAGAATTAAGGTGAGTCTCAAGACTAGTGTTCTGACTAGGGTTCAGGTTATTGTTTTGAGTGTTAGGATCAGGTTTAGGCTTGATGTAGCATTAAGTTTACGGTTATGGTTAGGGCTTGAGTTAAGTTTAGATGAAGTGTTAAGGTTAGGGTTAGGGTTAGGGCTAGCACAAGCGTTGAGGTTCAGACTTGCATTATAGTAACCATTCAGTTTAGGTTTAGGGTTATGTTCAGATCTATCATTAAGATTAGGTTTAGCATTAGGGTTAGGGCTAGGTTTAAGGTTAGGACATGGGTTAGAGTTAGGGCTTGGTTTAGAATTACGTATAAGATTAGAGGTAGCGTAACAGTTAGGGTTAGAATTAGGGTACAGTTCAAGCCTACTGTTAGGGTTTAGTAATGACTAGTATTAGTCTGAGGTTAGGGTTACGGTTATGGTTAGGGTTAAACTAGCATTTGTGTTAGGGTTAGTGCTTGGTTAATGTTAGCATTAGGTTTAGGGTTATTAAAATTACATTTAAGATTAATGTTAGTGTTAGTGTCAGAGTTAGGGCAAAGTTTAGGTTTACAGTAACTGTTAGGGTTATTTTAAGGATTAGGATTAGGTTTTGGATTAAGGTTAGCCTTAGGGATAGTGTTAGGTTTAGAACTGGCATTAATGTAAAGGTTAGGGTTAACTTTGCCATTAGGATTAGGTTTAGGGTTAACATTAGGATTAGGAGTAGGGTAGGGTTAGGTTTAGAACCAGCATTGGTGTTGGTGTTTGGGTTAGAACTAGTATAATGTTAATGTTAGGGTAGAAGCAACACTAGGATTATGTTTAGGGTTAGGGTTGCTTTAGGCCTAGCATTACAAATATTAATAGGGACAAGATGAGTGTGAGATTTAGGTTTATGGTTAGGGTTACATTAATGTGAGCACTAGCATTACAATTAGGGTTAAGGTTTGGTTTAGGTGTAGGGATAGGATTAAGTTTTGGTTTAGGATAAGGATCATGGTTAGTGTTAGGACTAATGTTCAAGTTCTGGTTAGGATTAGGGTTACTGGTAGGTATGAGGTGAGCTCTAGCATTAGGATTAGTGTTACATGTAGGTTTAGGGGTAGCATTAGGCCCAGGGTAAGGATTAGGGTTAGGGTTAGTTTATGGACTAGTATTAGGATTAGGTTTAGATTTAGGATTAGGCTTAGGGTTTAGACTAGGATTATGGTCGGGTTAGGTTTAGGGCTGGCATTGAGGTTAGGTTTAGGGTTATGATTTCAGTTGAATTATGTCCAGCATTAGTGTTAGGGTTAGAGTTAGGGCTACCATTAAGTTTGGAGTTCAGGTTAGGTTTAGGATTAGGGTTACAGTATTAGAATTACCATTAGAATAGTGTTATAGTTAGGGTTAATACTAAGTTTGCGGATGTGATTTGAACTAGTGTTGGGGTAATTTATGGTTTAGGGTTCATGTGGTGATGTGGCTGGGCCAAAATCATTCTCAGACCTTTGACTGAGCCTAATTCTTAGTACAAAATGTTCTCAGGTCTGGGCTGTTTTTGTTGTTGTTGTTGTTGTTGTTTGTTTGTTTTGTTTTGTTTTGTTTTGTTTTTGTTTTGTTTTGTTTTTGCAGCTGTTCCTGTTCCTCCATGTCTCTGAAAATTTCTTTTAAATGTCCTAGATTTCCATTAACTGAGTTGATACAAACAGCATGTCATGGACCCAACGAAAAACACTGGAGTGGGTAGATTTTATTGGAAGAAACTTAAGTCCCATCACACATTATGCTGTAACCATGAAAGAGGGATTGTCCATCAAAAGGAATGATTCAGAACATTGTCAATCTGCAGACAGACACCTCCCTGTATTTTTGTGTGAGGGGCTCAGAGAAATAAAGTCAGTATAATCCCAGACACTATGCTCTGTGCAAAGACAAAAGGGTTATACTGTATAGTGTGCTCACGACACAAGGGGACAAAGGGCAAAATAACTTAGTCACTGTATCGCAGGGGCACTAACCACCCAGAACTAACTTTCTGAATCAGCACCTTCTGCTTCTGTGGAGTCTCTCATCCAATATCATCCATGTCTCCTCCCTCAAGGCTTCTGGCTGTGAACTCAGAAAACTGGGGACAAGTGGGTCATAGGCAAATGAGATACCACCTCTGACCTGTCAGGTCACTGATGAGTGCACCAACTGAACACAGGTTCTCTTATGACAAGTCAGCACAGCCTCCACAGGTTCCAGGTGATGGGAGAGCAGAAAACAATAAAGCTGGGCACTCATCAGTCAGTCTTCAAGTCAATCATGTTTGCTTTTGTTCTGTTAACAAAGCATGCCACTTACTAGAGTTATTGTAGGGCCCATAACATGTGTAGGGAACAGGGAGCAAAGGAGACCTGTAGTTGTTACCATGAAAATCAGCACTGTGTGTAAGTGTGTGATTTTAAACAGTAGATCAGTGGGATTAGACCCACATACAGCAAAATACACATGGGACCTGCAGGCAGACGAAACTGAGGACATCAGAGTCCTCAAACCCCCTGAGCTTCAGGGATCAAAAGTGTTGTCTGAGTCAATGTGTCTTGCAACTCCAGGGAAGGGGCTTCCAGGGGGCTCCAGAAAGCCCTGGTTTGGAGGCTCCATGCAGAGTCACTGGAGATTAGTAAGACATTTTTCTGTATCCTGAGATCACTCAACACAGAGGGACACTGAGTGAGCAACCTAAAATCAGGGCAAAACCTTTAGTTCTGAATTAAAGATGCTGAGACCTCCATGCCCTGTGAGCCTAGAGAGGATACTCCCCTGCAGGGCATGGGCTAGGCAGCAGAGGGCTCACAAAATCTACAAGATCAAAACTGCTGCCCACATGGACATGGACAACAAGTCAACAAGTGTGGTTGACGATGTGGGGGAGTAGGTGGGTGGGGAAGGGGACAGAGGGGAGTAAAAAGGGGGTGGACGTAATACAACAACAATAAAATTAAATTAAAAAAACAAAAAACAAAACTGCTGTCCAGAAGCAGGTGCAGAAGGGGTGGGGTAGTGGTTTCCTCTGATGATCTGGGTCTTCCTCTTTTCACTAAAGCATCTAAAATAATGTTAACATGAGGTGACTGTAAATACTCTACCCTATCAGCACTTACCAAACTTGAAACAGAACCATGGTCAGGGGGAGTATTTGGATAGCTTCCTTGTTTTCTAATTGTAAGCGGGTAAACACAAGGATGGTTTAGTTATGTCACTAAGTGTAGCATGTCTGATCCCAGGAATAATACTTCCAGGTGGTCTGTTTGTCACTAAAGGTGTTTTCAATGAGGAGAAGATCCTGTGAAGGCTTGTGCCCCAGTGGGAGGAGTGATGTCAGCACAGACCACAGGGTCCTGTCAGAGGAAACATATCCTCACACATGGATAACTCTTGTACCGTTCCACTCCCTCTGAGCATGGCACATGTGCCCTGTATCTTCTCCAAAGTGTACACAAGTTTCACCTATGCCTCATTATATGCAAATGAGAAGAGATAGACAAGGTTAATGTTGTGTTGGTGCCATGCAAACTTCACCCATGGCCGCCCCATCCCCTACAGAGGCTCTGACAGCACAGCCCCTCACCATGAACTGGAGCTGGAAAGACCTCTTCTTGGTGGCAGTGGCTGCAGGTAAGGGGCTCACAAGTCCTTGGATTGAAGAAGAGACTAGGGAAATCAAGGGTAATTTCCAACCACTGTTGTCTTCTCTCTGCAAGTGTCCACACACAGGGGCAGCTGGTGCAATCTGGGGCTGAGCTGAAGAAGCTTAGGGTCTCAGTGAAGGTCTCCTGCAAGGCTTCTGGAAACACCTTTACTAGCTATGGTATACACTGGGTGAGACAGGCCCCAGAAGAGGGCCTGCAGTGTATGCTGGATCAACACAAATGTTGGGGAATCAGCATATGTCCAGACTTCTCAGAGTTTGTCTTTTCCAGGGACATCTCTGTAAGCACCACCTATCTGCACTTCAATGGCCTGAACTTAGGGGATATGGCTGTGTATTATTGTGTGAGAGACAGAGTGTGATATCCTACAGCATGATTATGTCACAAATCCTGAGTGCAAGGGTAGCTCATCTGGGATGAGGCTTTGACAGTGTGATTGTCCTCCTGACTTCCTCACAAACAGTATGTATGTGATTCCTGGACTGATGCCACCCATAGGCACATCAGAAACTCAGGGAATGTTCCAGGAGAACAGGTGTACTGAGAGAAAGAGGCAGGTAAGATGTCCCTGAAAGGATCCCTGTTATTTACTGTGGTTTGTGCAGGGGCAATTGGGAGCTTCTTTGTCCTCTGAATAAGAGATATTCATGGAGGTGTCATCTGGAAATCTTGTTCGGGGTCAAATTTGGGTATTTTAACTGTTGTGTCTGCCAGCAAGTTCTAGACAAATCCACTGTTTCGAAACAATTGAATTGTGGTTGGGGAAAAGTAAGTATATGTAAGTTAAGGGTAAATTTGAATGTCCTTGTTTCTGTCCAAGCATCACACAGATTACATTGTGGCAGCAAAGTCAATGGATGACCAGTGTTTCAGGTTCCAGCACATTGTTTATCCATCCACCCTTAGGGGGAGGTCCTAAAGATTCTCTTCTCCTGAAACCACAGCCTTGCAAGCATCCCAGTTGGTGGGCCAGTACTAATGTCTTCACAGAGGAGAGAGCAGCATGGGGACATTCTTGTCAGTGGGAGACACACATTGAGCTTATTCTACTTTACTGTGACAACTGAATCAATTATCACACACATTGCACAACATCTACACACATTCATACATGTACACTATAGAGGTCAGTTCAAATGTGTCAACTCAGAGAGGTTCACTCACCATCCATGATAATTCATCACCATGCACAGCTTCTTCTCCCATTTTGCACATTGATCTGTTCAGTGCAGTGGGTTCAAGGATGGATGCCCATCTTGTGTGGCCATGGTGACAAATTTCTTGGGTCTATGCAAATATCAGCGGACTGTGAGAAACGGATGTTTCTTTATGCTTTTTTTAAAAATTCATCCATTATTCCCAGAGAGAAGGGAAGAGAGAGAGGCAGAGAGGGAGAGAGACATCAATGTATGTTTGTCTTTCACCTGCCTCCAGCCACAGACCTGGCTTGCAACCTCATTATGTGCCCTGGCTGGGGAATTGAACCAGTAACCTTTGGGTTCACAGGTCGGTACCTTATCCACTGTGCCACCAGCTAGGCCTGAGATGTTTCGTCTTAAGTTAAACATCAAAGATGCAGGTGACTGCAGCATACCCCTCCTTACTGTTCCCTGATTACAGCTACATCACACATTCATCTAGACACAGGACCCGATGGTGAGCATCAGGCTGAATTGCCAATCATGAACAGTTTAATGTTAATTAAGATCCACAAGCTCCATATTGGGATGTTATTTGAATTATTAAATTTTCCTATAACCAATGGGTAAAGGATCAAATGTTCTTCATATCAATTGTGATTGTATTTATATCAGTTATTTTTTATTATTATTTCCAGATAAAGGGGAATGGAGAGAGGCAGAGAGGTAGAGAAACATCAATATCTGGTTGCCTTTCACCTGCCTCCAGCTATGAACCTGGTTGGAGACCTGCCTTGCAACCTGATTATGTGCAATAGAAACTGACTTCATGTGGAAGTAGAGAGACTCCCACCATACCTGTCAAGGAGGAAGGTTTCTTTTCCTGTTAGCATGTCTGTGCAAGGAATTTCCCCCAAGTCTCAACCCCTGTACCACAGCACCACTAACAACACTAGACTCAAAAAAATTCAGTTAATACACTGACATAAACATTTGTCATATGAAACTTCCTTGCACAAGTAGGAATGTACCTCCTGGTGCTTACAATATGCTTACAAGGAAGCAGTCAGTGTGAGTTCTGTTTATCACTAGGTTAGTACACCTTATTCTAATCTGATTTCATGGTAAGTCAGAGTAGTATAAAATTTTCATTTCTGTTAAACTGGCAACTTGACTGAGGGCTTCCAGCCTCTAGGTCTGTGGGATATAAGTACTTGCTTATCAGCTTTGAGTCCCTGACACACTGTTATAGCAGCCTGAACAATTTTAGACAAAGGATTCTATTTCTCTGTCTTTTCCAGGTGCTGGACCTGCATTCTTTGTTCCCTGGCCTCTTCATCCTTCTCCACATCCTGGGACATGTCACTTGACATCTGTGGTCATGTCTCTTCTTTCTTCTCATGGAGTATAATCTCCTTCTGCCTCCTTCAGTGATAGACATATTATACTATTATACTAAGACCCACCCTTGTTCCCCTGGAAAATAGTTGGATCCCAAAATATAAAAATTAATAAATCATGATAATGCCCCTTTGCCATATAGAATGCAGAGGTCCCAAACACTGTTCAAACAACTGCAGTCAAACTAACTGATCATTGGTATTACTATCCACATTGCTTTCACTAGTTTCTTTATTTTATTAGTCTATTTAAAGTTTAAAAAGAGTAAGAGTTAAAAAAGGGATGGATGTAATACAACATCAATAAAATTAAATTTAAAGAATGAATAAATAAACTTTTTCATCACTGACTATGGAAAGAAAAACTGTAAATATCCTTTCCTGGTTGTTATAAACAGTTTCTCCATCAGCTACATGCATCTCTAGCATCTCTGTGTCTCTGAGTCCTGGTGATAGAAAAACATCTTCTTATCATTCAAACTGCTTCATCTCCTTGACAGTTGGAAAATCAGACTCTCAGGGCCAAGGGAACCATAACTAAGTACACTGAGCCCTCTCTTACAAGGTCTGAGCCTGTGTCCTTTCTTATGGGGTGCAATTATATCCATCCTTGGGGTGTGAGTAGCACTAGATACAGACACCTGTTCACACACTCATTCAGGAAATGTGACCTACAGTCTCACAGGACATGCCCCACTTTGCCCATGGGCCTGGTTCAGGGGAGCTGTGGGGAACAATGAGATGCACACAGACCCTGAAGCTTGGCTGACTACATCAGATATGGTCACTAGCACATGCCCCAGGACAGCTTGGGGTTCTATGATTAGTTACTATAGTGCTGTCAAGACCACTCTCCCCAGGACACTAACACCTGTACTGAAGCATGGATCTCTCTTCAGGTCCACTATAGTAGAGCCCCTTGTATAGCAGAAGGATATGTAAATAGGGGAAAAAATCATGAAAAGCAGCCAGCCCCAACTCTGCAGCTCTGGGACAGAAGCCCAGCCCAGGATTCTCAGGTGTTGCCAATGCCTGGTCAGTTCAGTACACCAACCACTCACTGTGGAGTTTGGTCTCATCTGAGTTTTCCTTGTTATTTTTTTGGAGGTAATTGATGGAGAATGAAAGACACTAAATGTCTGGATATGACTGAGAAAAACAGTGGATGCATGATAATTTTCTGACCTGACATCTTTGTGTTTGTAGGTGTCCAGTGTGGTATGCAGCTGGTGGAACCTGGGGGAGGCTTGGTGATGCCTGATGGATCTATGAGACTCTCCTGTTCTGCCTCTGGGTTCACCTTTAGTAGCTATTATATGAGCTGGATCCACCACACTCTTAGGAAGGGTCTGGAATGAGTTGGTGAAATCAATCCTGATGGAAGTTCCACATACTACAAAAACACTGTGAGAGGCCAATTCTCCATCTCCAGAGACAATGCCAAGAACACACTGTATCTGCAAATGAACAGCCGGAGCACTGACCACATTGCTGTGTATTACTACACTATACACAATGAGGGGAAGTCAGTGTGAGTCCAGATACAAAGTCCTTTCTAGAGGAGCTACAATCACCAGGGAGTGGTGAAGGTCTCTGAATCCAAGGAGCAGGTGCAGTGGGAGGTATGGTCTGGTTTCCTGTGTGGTTTCCTTTTCCTGTAACATTTTCCTTCAGGGAACCTCTCTGGAGTTCTGAATTTGCACTCACCTCTGAAGTCTCTGATTTAGAAATGTGTGTTGTGAAGAAAGATAATATGCTCACTTGGGGAAAAGACAGAGATCTTTTTCAGACATTGTGTGTCCACTTTGAATTAATCATCAATACTTCTGGGCCATGTCAGATGAATCCAATAGAGGCTCTGTGGGCCTCTATTAGAACAGTCCGTTCTAAAACCACACAGCTCAGCATTCAAACTGTCCACTTGCAGGAGAGGTGCATGATGGACAGCAGGCAATTATGCCAACAGCCATAAAGCCAGAAGAAAAGAATCTTAGTGGTGAATGTCATAGATACAGCATCCTGCTCACAGCACCAACTGTAGGTCCACCACACAGGTGAAGAGCTTGGTGTGGATGTGCAGAGTGATGTCAAACACACACTCCAAAGAACATAAAAATGATCACTCACATTGTTGAAAAATCTAGGAAGAACAGGAAAGGCCCTTCAGAAAATCCAGTGTGCTTTGATAGAGCCAGGAAAGGGACAGGCACAGGGCTCTTATTTTGTCTGGGTTTTGGGGGAGGGGATTCTGCTTAAAAGGGCTTGTTCAGTTTCAGTCTCCCAATGACATTTAAAGAGGAGACACAGCCTTTTTTTTTTTTTTTTAATCAGGTTTTTCATGTGGGAAATACGGAAAAGAGAATGGAAGAAGCTATCAGTTCTCAACAGTCACAGTAAAATAAAATAGACTATGACTACTTATTCCACTGATCAACCAAACAAATGAGTATAAAATAGAGAAAATGGTCATGTCTATAGAAAATAAGAAAAATCATGAGTGAGCAAATAATGATGATGATGATAGTGATGGAGAAGTTGATAGTGATGATGATGATGATGCCCTGAGTCAAGGGTGTTGGTGCAAAGAAACTGTGGCTCCTCACAGTCTGACTTTTATACAATTTGCAAAATGATGGCTCAATAGTTTCAGTATCCAAGTGGTACCATCCATAGCTGTCACATTATTATTGACTTTATTCCCTGTCATTTGCTTTATACTATGCAAAAAAATCATTAACAGCTAATTTGTACTTATTTATCTATTTTTATTTTTCACTCAGCCTCCCAAATTCCCTCCCATCTATAACCTCTGGTCTGTTCCCTGATTCTATGAATCTGTTTCTAATTCTGCTTCTTTCTTTATTTTGCTCCTTAGGTTCCACATATAAGATATATTATATGGTATTTCTGTTACTTTGTCTGACTAACTTTTCTCAGCATAATACACTCTAGGTCCACCCATGTTGTCCCAAATAGTAAGATTTCATTTCCTTATGTCTAAGGACTTCACATTTTATTGTTGATTTAAAATGATGAGTTAATCACTTCTTTTTTATGTTAATGACTACATGACTGGGTGAGTCATTTTTGATTAAAGTGACACAAGACAATTTGAACTTGTTACATGGGAAGAAAAATTAGAACATAGCAAATAAAAATTCTGGACATGTTAGCTCCAGGTTACTTGATATCACCATCATGTACCTGGGAGGATCACTTCCCAGTTGTGCACACTGATCCACCCAGCCTGTGACTTCATGCCCAGGTGATACCCATATCATGTGGACAAGGTGACAGCATTTCTGAGGTTCATGTTCAGATAAGAAAATGGGTGAAAGGGGAAGGATGGGAAGCTTCAGACTTTAATGCTGATGAATTATGGGTGAACCTATCTCTTGCATTCCTGATTAGAACTATGTCACTATTTCCTTTTTGTATGTGTCCTGACTGGAGATCAAACCCTCTACTTAAGCATGTCAGGACAATGCTCTAAACAACTGGGCTACCTGGCCAAGGTTCTGAACCGTGGAATATTTACATTGACTTACAGAAAAAAAGCCCAGTGCTCAGGTGTGAGGGACACAGGGGTGTTTCCCAGTGCCCTGGCCATAGGTGAGGAACATGGTTTTGGAAACCTGGTCACAATAGAGGTGACCTTATGGAGCCTGAGACTACAGAACCCAATAAAGATATGAGGAATGAGCCTGTTGAGTAGGGCCTGTCAAATCCCATGGAATGAAACTCCAGGTGACAGGAGCTGACAAGTGGATTTCCTAATAGCCCTGTTGAAGTGGCCACCTGGTACCCTGAAATGAAAGGACATGGGGAGCTTGCACAAGGCAGTTATGGTCTCAAAGTCCATGTTTTCCCCTTACAACAGTGGAGGAGACAAGTGCCAGAAACCCATTCACCTGCCAGCCACAAAGACCTCAGCTGGCCATGGCACTGATGCCCTTTGGAAATGGCCCACACTGTTAACCGTCTGCAGGTCAGGCCACATCCTTTCACCTAAGGAGGTTGTGAATGGGTCCCAACAGGAAGAGGTGTTTGCTCTTCCCGGCACATCACAGACCCCATGGCAGGTGTCACTGCTCAAGAGCTGTGAAAGAGGCTCAGTGCAGACTTGGCACCACCATGGTCCACTGAGTTACATTT
>PVIW01018458.1:0-11546 GCA_004026585.1 Noctilio leporinus | reverse complement strand
GAAGGAAGAAAAGAATAAAGAAAGGGTTTAGAAAGGCTGGGGAAGGGAGGAATACTTAGATTGAGGACTGGGAATGCGTTATAGCCACAGAGTGAGTAGACTTTAATTTGAGAGTAGGGGGAGGGTCTTGGGTTATTTAGGTGGATTGAGGTATGGGGGGGATTAAGAATATGTGAGAAGTAACTTTTGCAAAGGATATGTTGAGGCTTAATAGTTCATATTGCTCTCAGTATAACTCAGGTGCTTAAGATTGGCAGCAATCCCTTTCCTGAGGCTGCCTCTTTTTCTTGGTCAGGACTTTACAGTCTATAGTCTATATTCTAGCTGATCTTGGCGTGTGGCAGGGCCTCTGATTGTCACAGTAGGGCTGATTCTGAGTGTCCGCCCCCAGGTAGGCTGGGCCTTCCACAGCCTGGCTGGGTTTTAGGACTGCTGGTGTTCTGGAGCCCGCAGGGAGCCCCCTCCCACTCCTGGTTGAGGTTCCTGCCCAGGAGGAGCACCCAACACCCCAACTTCGCTGGTCCCTGTGATGACTGGCCCCACCCCCGCAGTTCTGGGAGGAGGCCGCCCCTGTCCATCAACACTGTCTGGGGTCTGCCTACACTGTCCTGCCCTTCCAAGGTGGGCACCACTCCTCCAAGCCAACCAGCTCTCTGAGAAGTCCTATATTTGGCCTCTGTGTTGAGCCCCTCCCAGGTGTGGGCGGTGTGGGCTTTGTCTCAGGCAATGGAGGGTCAGTTGCCCAGGCCACTTGTTCCCAGCTCACAGGCTCACTGTTTGGAGTTTCCGGGAAGCCTGGGGGCCTGTGTGGGTGCACAGGGCTGGGCCTCCCCCCTCGCAGGGGCTTCTAGCTATTGTTTCCCTGGTGGCCCAGCAGCACAGTTTTTGGCCCTCTTGCCACCCCGACCTGTGCACTTCCCTGCTCCCCAGCTCCAGCTTCCCACAGGACTCTTCTCCTCCTCCTCTAGCCCTGCACGGAGCCTCCTGTCCCTGTTGCCGGAGTGAGTCTCTCACATGGTCCCTCCCCTGCAAGAGTTCAATTCCACGTTCCCTATGGTGTTTGCCCTTGCCACCCACACTTCACTGTTGAGACTTCCAGTCACCAGGGAGCCCGGAACTGTCCCCAGTCAAACTTGCCCCCCTGGGCAGAGCCACCACTGCCCAGAGCCGACCTTGGCCCTCCAGCCGGTCAGTCGGGAATGCCTCACCTACTGTCCTGCTGGCCTCCTCTGCCTCTGGGTTGTGCTCCCCTGTGTCCAGATGCTGCCAGCTCCAATTCCCAGGGTCCTGAAGACGTCTCACGCTCCCTATCTTGTCCTCTAGCTGCTTTGGTACTCGAGAACACCATCAGCACTGCTCTCTACTCTGTGGCCATCTTCCCCTCTCCCTCTATACAATGGTTTTGATAAAACTATAAGCAAGAAAATGATTTGGGAAAACTATTCCAAATATAATTGCAAATAGTAAAAAAAATAAAAATAAACCAAATACCTCAGAATAAATGTAACAAGAAATATACAGCTTCTAAGTGAAAAATGAGATTCGAATAAATGGATACATATACCTTATTCTGGATAACAACATAGAGTATTATAACTATGATAAATTATTCTAATTAACTTTATAGTCATTGTAATTTCAATTAAAATCCAAACAGAGTAATTCTAAAGTTCACCTAGAATAATAAATATGTGGGAATAGGGAATATATATTTGCATTTTTCAAATTTCTATCATAGATAATATGATGGAAAATAATATTAGAAGAGTAACAGAATATCCCTAAGATGTCACTGGCTTAATATAATAGAATGTTATATGTGATTTATATCACAGTCCAGAGATGGGGTACCTTGTTGGATGTGCCTTTTTTGTGTAATTCAGGGATCCAGATTCCTGACTTTTACCTGTTAGAATTGCTTCCTAATGTGTTTGCACATTAACACGCATCATCCTAGACCAGATTCTCAAAGCCGTACTCTCATCTGTTTGTGGAACTAGAAAATGAAATCTGCTTGTGTACATTGGAAGGAAAAAATATGTTTTGATAAAAGAGAGCAATCTGGTAACACATAATCCAAAATAAAAAAGCAGATTCTAAAATATATAATTATCACTGTCTCTATTTAAAGAAAAATAACAATACAATTAAACAAGGGGTTAAAAATCAATGTTTTAAAAATATATATTATTCCCCTTGTAGATTGAATAATACTATTTTGCAAAGAGAAACTATTTTTTTAACCTAATGGTATGCAAAAACAAACCTTAGCATTATGCCCAGCAGGGCTAACTGGAGGAGCAAAGTGGGTGGATTTCTCAGTGATCCATACTGTTTAGGAAACAGAGCTTCACTGAAAGTTTATGGGGCTTGGTACCTGCTCCTGCATCTGGATCATAGAATGAAAAAATCAGGTGGAGATCAATCTGGTGAGTGTGTGGTATTGAAGACATCTTGAGAACATGGGTATTTTTCAATAATTGTTACAGTCTGTGGATTGTAGGAGGATATTTCCTAAACATACCTTCTAAATAGTCACTTCATAGTAACTTTTTGAGAATCAATAGGAATAATATATGCAAAATTACCAATTTGTATAAAAAGTTATGTAAAAGTTGGGAGATCTTTATCCTTTCTTCAAATATGAACAGCATCCTGATACTATTCAAGGTACTAGGGATAGTGGCATTGATGGCAATGGGCACACTCTCTGCTTTCAAAGAGCTTCTGGTTTGGGTGGATGGCAAACAGGTCATGAAAAGAAACATGTAAACAAGTAGATAAGATAATTTCAGATAGCTATGAGTGGCATTAAAGAGGCTGAAGTGCTGGAGACTGGAAGGGGGCAAGGGATCACTATTAGCTAGGCAGGCATGGTATTCTTGGAGAAGACATGACTTGGGAAGACTTCTGAATGATGAGAGCAGCCAATGATGAAAAAAACACTCAATAAATGCTTGCTGAACAAATATGCCTACTTTTCAATTTATTTTTAAATGTGTCTTACACAAGTCAAAAGCAAAATATAGCCCTGGCTGGTGGCACAGTGGATAAGGTGCCAGCCTGCAAACCCAAAGGTTGCTGGTTTGATTCCCAGCCAGGCCACATAATCAGGTTGCAAGTCAGGTCTCTGGACAGCTCTGTAGGTGGAGGCAGGTGAAAGGCAACCATATACTGATGTCTCTCTCCCTCTCTGCTCTCTCTCTACCCCTCTGTCTAAATATAATAAATAAAATCTTTTAAAAAAAAGCAAAGTGTTTTCAACCTCTGAAATAACTCTAAATACATTCACAATGGATTTTCATGATCAAAATTAAATGTTTGGACATAAGGCAGAATGATAGCTCCATCTATCAACTTTTTAAAAGAAATAGACATTTTAAAAGGAGTGGACCTTTATTATAAATATAGTACTTAATATTAATCATTGATCTCAATGTGTGTCTTCTCCTTGTGACCACTACCCTCCAAGTCTTTGATGGCTTCAGCACCCACCCTGTTCTTTCCCTTTCCAATACCAGTACTGTCATTATTCTTGGCCATTTCATTCAGGTAGCTTACCCATCCATTATAACATTTAAACAACTACTAATTTCTCATCTATAAATTTGGACTAATAATTCTTTCCTAGTCAGAACTGATATAAGAATAATGGTCATGGAATGAGATCCAAGATGGAGGCATAGATAGACATGCTGCATCTCCCTCCACAACCAGAAATGGGCACATCTACCTCAAAACTAGAAACATCCAGAAATTTCAGAATGTCAAACTGTATGAAAGTCCAACAAACAAAAGATAGAAGAAAGAATGAACTAGTTAGTGAAAAATACCAAATGGTCTCACTTAAAAGAGGAACCTAATTAACAAAGTAAACTAAAGGGCAAAATAGAACCAGAAGCATAGAATCATGGAGCAGACTGACAATTATAAGAGGGGAGTGGAGGGGTTGAAGACTGAAAGGTGACAGGATTAGTCAAAGAACATATATGAAGGACCCATGGACAATGGTATAGGGACTGATTATGGGAGTGGGGGTGGGCTGGGTGGAGGGGGAAAGTGGGATAACTAGAATAACATAAACAATAAAATATTTAAAAATTAAAAAAAAAGAGAAAAACTCATCCAGACAGTTAGGAGAGGGGGACCCCAGACACAGAGGAAACAATTTGGCTAGTGGATTGCCTGCAAAGTTGGCTGTGCAGGGACATGAATTGGCAGTGCAGGTGAGAGAGTGGCAGTGGCCTGGCAGCAAAAAGAGAATTCACAATAGGGGAACTTATTGAATGCTCCCAGCACCAGATTAGAGTATGTGGCTCACAGTTACAGCGCCAGGGGAGAAAATAAAGCCACATTGCTGCTTCTGACTGTGAAAACCAGTGGGGGTTGGAATGGAGGAAGTATCAGCCTAACAGTCATCCATTTGTTTAGAAGCCCCCATGGTCCTAAAATACCCAGAGACCTACCCATTCTGGGAACAATAGAGAGAAGCTAGCCCCATATAGGAAGCAGGCAAAGTGCCTGCAAAAGGGGTGAGTGCTCAGCAAGTGGCATAGTTCCCTTTCAGATCTCTTCCCCTCATACAGCACCACAACTTGGTAAGCTGGAGCACCTACACTGATGAATGTAGGTGCCCTTCACAACAAACAGGTGCAACAGCTCTCCCTAAGAAACAGCACACTGGAACCTGTCAAGATGCAGAGACTGAGAAATATGACACTAAAAAGGGGACAAAAATCAAGTCCCAGTGGTGGAACTAAGTGACAAAGAAATAGCCAACCTGACAGATGAATAGATAGCCAGCCTAACAGATGCATAGTTTAAAATGCTGGTGATAAAAATGCTCACAGACATGACAGATGTGCGTGAGTACAGTAAACACATAAGGGAAAAAGTGAATGTTAGGCCAAGTGAAACAAAGGAAAATACACACAAAACCTATGGTGAAAAGAAGGAAAACAGGGTTCAAATCAATTACTTGGGACATGCAGAAGAAATAAAGAGTCAATCAGCTCAGAAAGTGAAAACAAGAATGGATAAAAACAAGGAGAGGCTTAGGAACCTCTGGGATATCCCAAAGGTGCCAACATCTGAACCATAGGAGTGCCAGAAGGAAAAGAGGAAGAGCCAGAAAGTGAAAACTTATGTGAAAATGCAATAAAGGAAAACTTCCTAAATTTGACAAAGGAAATAGACATACAGATCTAGCAAACATTGAGAGTCCCAAACAAGATAGATTCAAATAGAACCATACCAAGACACATCATAATAAAAATGCTGAAGATTAAAGATAAAGAGATAATCTTAAAATCAGCAAGAGAAAAGAAGCAGTTCCTATAAGACTATCAGCTTATTTCTCAAAAAAAATTTTCAGGCAAGAAAGACTTGGCAAGAAATATTCAAAGTGATGAAATGCAAAGCCCTACAACCAAGATTGCTCTATCCAGCAAAACTATCATTCAGAATAGAAGGGCAGATAAAGTGCTTCCTAGCTAAGATAAAGCTAAAGGAGTTCATCCTCATCATGCCCTTATTATATGAAATATTACTAGGACTTATTTAATAAAAAGAAGGTCAAAACTATGAACATTAAAATGAAAAACTCATAATTACCAGCAACACAACCTAAAAAATAAAAAGGAAAACAAAAATAAACCAAGTAAACAACCAGAATAGGACCAGACACATAGGAATGGGGATCATTAGGAGGGTTATCAACTGGGAGGAGGAAGGGGACAAAATGGGGAAATGGTGCAGGGATTAGGAAACATAGTTGGTAAGTACAATTAGATAAGAGAAAGATAATATTAGAGGAAAGGGTGAAATCAGAGAATTTATATGTACAACCCATGGACATGAACTAATTGGGGAGTGGGACTGCAGCAAAGAATGGGGACTTGGGTGAAGGGGAGCAAAGGGGAAAGAAGGGACAACTTTAACAGCAAAGTCAATAAAATATACAAAAAATTGCAAAAAAAGAATAATGGTAATATTCTATGTGAAGATATGATGTTGTCAGAAAGCAGTATTTTATTATTTTTCTAGGTTTGTAGAAATTTTTAATTCACTGGTGCCATAATTTATTGACTGTGTTGTTAACATTCTTCACTGTTTCCCTCACTGGAAAAAAATTCTCTTCTGGTTAATTAAATGCATATTGAAGCATTAAGTAAAAACTATTTTCTAGCATTTTTTAAAATGCAGTGTGTAATAATTTGCAAAAGATTTTTGTTCCCTTCGCTAATGTCACTTTGGCTGGTATGTCTTCTATGAAAGTGTTTCAGAAAATTGTGATGATTATCATCCTCTTCAGGAATGTGAATTCTTGGGGTTGAAAGATGACAAAACAAATAATAAAAAAAAAGCCTTTCTTTGTGTTAAGAATTCTCTGATAGGAGGAGTTAAGCTGGTCAAAGGCTGCCCTGAAGTTTTTTTTTCCATAATAGCTTATATAGCTTAATTTTAGAGATAGAGCAGGCCACTAGTTGAATGGTAAGGCTCTTGGCTGCTCTCAGTAGGCCTTGTAAAGATCTTCTTGGTTTAGTGTTTAATATGAGATCTGTCCAGAAAAAGTCCAATCACAGTTAATATAACGAGAACAGTTTGGATGACATTTATGTAACTAACCTGGCAGCCAAGGAGAGTAGACTTGAATGTGCATGCATGCTCAATGAGCACTTCACTGTACTAGTCAGTGAGGGTGGTAGGCACTGTTGAGCAAGTATGTGTACTGTGTGGCCATCACATTCAAAATGACTAAGCCAATAGAGCAACAAATCTGCATCAAATTTTGTGTTACACTTGAACGTACAGTTGAACAAACTATTCAGATGATTCAGAAGGCCACAGCTATAGGCAACTGGTGACTGGTAGCTTCATCAAAACAATGTGCTAGCTCATGCATCATGTCTCATGTTTTTGACAAAACATCAGATCACCCATGTGACTCAGTCCCTGTACAGACCAGATTTGGTGCCCTGCGACTTCTGGCTTTTCCCAAAACTTAAATCACCCTTGAAAGGGAAGAGATTTCAGACCATTGATGAGATTCAGGAAAATATGATGGGGAAGTGGATTGCAATTGGGAGAGCCGTGTGAAGTTCCAAGGTGCCTACTTTGAAGAGGACTGAGGCATCATTGTCCTATGTACAACGTTTCTTGTATCTTTCATCTTCTTCAATAAATGTCTATATTTCTCATAGTACATGGCTGGACACTTTCTGGACATACCTTTTACACTGTGGGGTGGAATTAGTCAGGTACCATGAAGTTACTTTTGGTAAAGTATTTTTGTCAGAGCTGATGACAACTTTGTTGGGTAAAACTAATGAATTCCTCAATTCTACTCTTAATTATACCAGAAATCACTGTAATTTCAATACATTGTTGACCAGCAATTTTATAGCAAAATCTAATGCAAGTGCAAGCATGAGTTAACTCATTATCAGTTAACATTTGGACTTGAAAACATGAGTTTTTTCATGACCCTTTAATAATGTGTTAAGAACATTGATGAAAGATTCTAGTACAGATATAGAGTACTCTTATCCCAAATTAAGCCCTGTATCAAACACCAATATGGACTTGTTTTAATACTAACACACTTTATTTGCTAGGAGAAGAAGCTGTGCTCATTTTCATTCTTTTCAAGTGGGTGTCAATTTTGGACCTGTAAGCATAAACTCAGGCCAATTCCTGGATGTGCTATTGGTAAAGTACCTATGTGTTAACAGCTTTCTAGAATATTCCTACAGTTTCCCCAGAAGAAGCGTTGTTTTTAGGGAGAAATTTATGTTGATGATTTTCAAATTATTGGAACTCCTCAGGCAATTTTCCAGCTGGCCAATCCCTATGCACTAACTTAAGAAGAAGTGCCAACTTTGGAGTTTTGGCAGACACAAGCATGACCTGGTCAACTTCAAGAGGCAGCTCCAGGAGAGATTTCAGCATGCATATTTTAACACAATTACCAGTTTGCTTCTGGAGAAAATCCAGCACTTTATTTTTAATATATGAGGCTTAATATATTTTTTAAAATCACTTTTCTTTTATGTTCTATTCATGAGAGATTGAAGTGGCTTCTAACTTAGGAAAATATCTGAAACAAAGTGTTCTTTGATTTATAAATTCTGAAAGTTATTTCCCTGATTGAATGATATGCTTGTTTACTCTTAGATGATGAAATGTATTTATTCAGGCTATTCATTGCATATGGGTTCAGAATGTTAATATTCAGTGTTCAGAATATTGAAGATGGGAAATATTCTGCAATATTTATAGAAAATGTAGGATAAAGTTAAGTATCTACTAATTGTAAAAAATGATAACTCATATTAAATGTTTCCGTTTGTTAAGATATCCTTTTGTATTCTCAACAAAATTTGTTTACACACTCAGAATAATAATAATGATTATCTTTAAGCTCTTGAGCAGTGTGCATAAATACTGCTACAAAGAAATGAGACACAAGTCACATGTATGTACCCATACATGCACATATACATGCATAACCAAATTTTCACAATGCATACCCACCCAACATCTTAGGATAGCAAATGTTTATTACTAACAATGATAGAATATAGATGAGATTGAAAAATTAAAAATTGCTGGGGAATAAGTTACTGGTTTCAAAGAAAAAGGAGACATAAATAATTTTTCAGCATGTGACCATAAATAGGTTATCTAACTTATCCAAGTCTCAGTTTCCACATCTGCAAAAGAGGATAATAACATTTAACTTATAATGATACTTATGAGTATTAATTAAACACAATGCATAGTACATAGGAGATATTTAAGAAATGGAAATACTGATGAAAATCAGTATGGACTTTGGAGTTCAATTGTCCTATATTTGAATTCTGGCTACATCATTTACTACCTGTATGACCACCAGGCAAATGAATAAACTGCACAGCATTTTCCATCTAGTGTTAGATGAATAAATGAAGTAAAGTATATAAAGTGTTCAGTCCAGATGCCAGTAAGCATTGCTATAATGGTTAATAAAACATGACCAGTGTAAGGATGCCCCAATGGTAGATGAGGTGGCACCAGCTGGCTCAGGGTTCTTCAATTTGCCTCCCATGGTGCTTGATTATTGGATGGACCTTCTTTTTGTTTTATATGTTTATGGGCATTAAAATATATTGCTTTCCCACATGAATTTCTATTTGAAACCCAAGTTATGTTGCTAAGAGAAGCTTAAAGAATATCTACATGGTCCAAACTCATTAATTGACAGAAGCAGAAATTGAAGCTCAGGAAGTAAACAGTGAAATAGCCAGGACTGGAATTCAGGTCAGTGGGGTTCTGATTCCAAGTTATGTGGAATTAATACCATTTTATTTTCAGTTCACTTTAGTTTTCATCTTAATGAAGTGATTTCAGGAACTGAAACAACATTTGCAATTTTTTTGAACTATGTGCTAATCAAATATAATTTTTAGTAAAATTTACTTTAAAGTATTACTAAAAGTGAAGGAAAAATATTCCTAGATTTGCTACTCTGGGTTATCCAGAGAAACAGAACCAATAAGTGATTCATATCTACGTGTGTATCTATTTCTATCTACCTACCATCTATTATCATCTATCATCTATCTATCTAGATTTATTTTAAGGAATTGATGACTCACATGCTCATGGAGGCTAGGAAGTCCCAGGATCTATAATCAGCTAGCTGAAATTTCAATGGAGCTGATGGCATAATGTCAGTCTTAGTCTGAGGGTCCTGAGAGCCAGAAGTAATGATGTTAAGTTTCAGTCCAAGTCCAAGTCCAAAAGCAGGAGAAGAGCTACCTGGAAGATCATCATGCAGGAGAGCAACCTTTCTCTTGCTCAGCCTTTTGTTCTCTTCAGGTCTCCTATCCACTGGGTGGGGCACACCCATACTGGGGAGCACAATCTGCTTAATGCAGTCCATTGATTCAAATGTTAATCTCATTCGGTAACACCTTCACAAAAGCACAATAAGGTTTAACCTAATATCTGGGCACCTCATGACTCTGTCAAGGTGACACATAAAATAAACAATCCCATTCCGTAAAATGCATTTTATCACTGATTCCAATATGCATTTTAAGAGGTGAATATATTACTAATATTAGTATTAGTATTCACTCATTCTCAATAAATACACATTTTCCTATATAGATGAAAGTTTAGCTTTTTGTATATCTAAAATAAATTCTCTACATCATGTATATTACTCAGCATTTTCTGAATCTTTCTGTTTTATGATAATTAATTGCTTAAATAACTTGTCTATCATTTTGGTCAGGAGTGGTTATTATTTTACTATATTTAGAATTCTTGTTACAGTGATATTAATTCATGTTTGATAAGAGTTTATCTTTTTTAATTTAATTTTATTATTGTTGTATTACATCCATCCCCTTTTTCCTCCCCTCTGTTCCCTTCCCCACTGCCCCGCAAAGTCAATCCCACTTGTTGTCTACGTCCATGTTTCTTCCATGCTAGTTCCTTGACTAAACTGTTTCCCTTCTTTGCTTCCTCCTTCCAGCCTCCAGAGTTTCTTTTAAGTCTTGGATTTTATTACTACTTAAGGCCATATTCTTCTAATCATTGTAAAGTGTTTATTCTTAGGTAATAACAATGCACCAAAAACTCTTTGTATACACAAATATTCTGAAGTAAACAGGTCAAGTAACTCAAATGATTTATATTGAATATAGAGAAAGATGTCATGAAAATTATAAGAAATAATATAATAGCAAGGATTTTCTGTAGCCATTCATATGCAGCAAAACTATAAATTAATCAGATCATCTATTTACACTGTCCAGCTCCTTAATATTATTATACTCTTCCTGAGGAGGAAAAGAGGCAAAAGCAATCCTTTCCTTCCTCTACCCTGAAATATTTGACAGTTTATAGAATTATAAAAACAACTAGAAAACATGTCATTCAGTTTTATGTTGATGGTGCTTGATAGCATATTTAATCCTATAGTTGATATATTCTTATACTTGTTTATTAAGATTCATATTAAATTTTCTAAAAAATTGAAAGGTATCATGTTAGCTGATACATTTCTACCTCAAAAATACCAATTTTATACAAAGGGGCTCCAATAAGGCTATCAAATGATTATTCAACAGAAACAATTCAAGCCAGAAGGGAATGGCAAAAAGTATTTCAAGTCATGGTAAACAAAGGCATGCAACCTAGAATACTCTACCCAGCAAGGCTCTCATTCAAGATAGAAGGAGAAATAAGGAGCTTCCCAGACAAAAAAAGACTAAAAGAATACATCTCTACCAAACCAGCATTGCAAGAAATGCTAAAGGGTCTGCTCTAAAAATAAGTAAACAAATGAAACGAAGAAACAGAGAAAGCCAAAGAGGAATACAGACACAAATGGAGAAAATGGCAATGAATAAGTATCAATCAATAATCACCTTAAATGTAAATGGATTAAATGCACCAATCAAAAGACATAGGGTAGCCGAATGGATAAGACAACATGACCCACATATATGCTGTCTTCAAGAGACCCACCTCAGAACAAAAGATCGACA
>PVIW01018457.1:0-11586 GCA_004026585.1 Noctilio leporinus | reverse complement strand
CCTTCGTAATTCCTTTAGGATGGGTCATGTCTCAGAATACATGGTGGAATGCTCATAACTAAATTGACTTGTATTCCAATGATTACTGTGCTCTGTTCTGGACATCTGCAATGCTGCTTGATGCCTGGGGTACAAATGTGAATGTCTGGGTTCTGTACTTGAGGTTTGCCAAAAAGTGACTGCCACTGCTGCCTCAGGGTTTAAGTATATAGAATATAATTTGGTTTTATTTCAATTGATAGATTTTTAAAAAGCAGTTTCAGGCTTTCAGAAAAGCTGAGCAGAAAGTAATGAGTTCCAAAACTCTTCCTGCCCTTTCCCATGTTCCCCCTATGATCAACACTTTGTATCAGAATGGGAAATCTGTTGAACTTGCATTGACCCATCATTATCATAAAAGCCCTATAGTTGGTATTAGAGTTCATGTTTTGTATTTTGCATCCTATAGGTTTTGACAGATGTGTAATGAGGCATATCCACCATTACAGAGTCACACAAAATAATTTCACTGCCCTAAAAATTCTGTACTTTTAATCAACATCCCTTCTTCCCAACCCCTGACCCACTGATGTATTTTCTGTACCCATAGCTTTGCCTTTTCTAGAATGTCATATAGTTGGAATCATAAAGTAGCCTTTCTAGATTGATTTCTTTTATAGCAAAATGCATTAGATTTCCTTCATGTCTTCGACCCCTGGCTGGGGCACATTCCTGGGTTCCAAGCCAGGTCAATGTTTCCCTCCCTCTCTTTCTCCTTCCCTTATGCTCCTTCTAAAAAATTAAAGAAATAAAATTAAAAAAAAATACATATTCAATTCTAAGTTTAATATGGTAAATATCAATAGATATAATACAATAAAGAGAAGCTCCTGAGGGTCTTCAATAATTTGTAATAGTGTAAAGGGTTTCCTGAAGTTAAAAAATGTCATACCTCCTGCTCTAGGATCATTTGTGGAGGAATTAGATTCTGTTCCTATGAATTTATGTCACTGTTTCCTATTTCGTCAAGCAACTAAAGTGGCTTTCATTTACTCGTCAGCACCTTGTCATCCTCTTTATCTCCCTGCTTTATGTAAATTTCTCTCAATACAGTAGTCCTGAAGAATTAGACATCGTTGCCTTGTTCAAATATCTGGAAAGCAGACTGTTCTTATAAACTAATTGTACCAACATGCATTTCCTCTTCCTTTAGTAAATAATGTTGGTGTACAAAACCTTTGCCAGCATTTCCTTCACTGAATTGTGATTTCTTTAACAGCAGCAGCAATGTGCAGAGTTGCCCACTACACCTGCCGGGTACTGCAGGTAATCAGTAAACTGACTTCATTTTCTTGCTGACCTGTCCTCTTTCACCACAAGGAGTATGAAGCAGAATGGGAGGTCTAGGTGTCTAGTATAATGGGCCTGATGTTTTCATTTTAGATGACAGTATATTTTTGAAATGCTGCTTTTTGTGAAGCCTTGAGTATTTTTAAGAAAAGCTTCCAAAATTTTCATTTTCTGTGGCCTCTATGCTGACCCTCAGAATTTGAAACACTTAGTCATTTTCTAAATTTGATCCTTACTTTAGATTATTTAGACGTTCCAATCTTGTTACTATAAAAACACCTTTGTGTTATATCTTGCATTTAGGACTTGTGTAATAGCAATTTTTATTCATTTCTCTTTCTTATATGAGTTCTATGATTTTGCTTTCAGATCAGTCATAGGTCATAGGGGTAGGCATCCTCTGAAGGATGAAATTAGCAGAAACACTCTTAGCTTCTCAAAGACAGTGATGTTAGTTTCAGGAGCCTATCATGAGTCTGTGCACAGTCATGCTGGAGGTCTTGAAAGGGAAATGGAAAACTCCCAAAAAGAATATTTTAAGGACACTCTTACGAAGCATCTTGTACAATTCTCCATGCTAGCCTGGACTTCCAGGAACTCTCAGGTCAGATATAAACTATGTCATCTCACTTCTTGACTGTTCTGTGGAGGCTGGGAAGGCGGGGAGAGATGCATTAAGACAGCTCTGACATATGGTCAACTCCTCAATAAATGGTAATTACTGCTTTTATTATTATTAGTGGTAGTAGTAATGATAGTATGAAGTATTTAATTCCATATGTTATTTTTCTTTCAGCTCCCTGAAAGGGCAATATTTCAAATAAAGCATTATAATTCAACTAGTTGTGAAGTTTGAGTGGCAGCTGGAGGAAGAACAAATATTCTGGGGAATAAAGAATAAATAGCCCTGACTGGTAGCACAGTGGATAAGGTGCTGGCCTGTGAACCCCAAGGTCGCAGGTTCGATTCCCCAGCCAGGGCACATAACCAGGTTGCAAACCAGGTCTCCAGTCAGGTCTGTGCCTGGAGGCAGGTGAAAAGCAACCATATATTGGTGTCTCTTTCCCTCTCTGCCTCTCTCTCTTCCCCTCTTTCTAAAAATAATGAAATAAAATCTTTAAAAAAAAAAAAGAGTAAATAAAGTGCCTGAGTATCTCAAGCACATGAGCAAGAAGTTGGATGCCAGCTAGTCAGAGGTTCACTTTTTTTTTTATTGGCTGAATTAGTACTTTACTGTTTTAAAAAATTCCTGTGTTTAAATACTTATATTCACAATTTTATTGAAGTCTTGAAACTACTGATCTATGAATAAGAAACTGAAAAAAAAGTCTGATAATTAATATTTGTAAAGGTTTAGAAAATACTCATTCTTTCTATTTGCAACTATTCTGTCACTCCATCTTTTGGTAGATTTATTTGACTTATTCCAGTGCCCTTTTTTAAATTTAAAGTTCTGCAGAATTCAAGCAGGGTGTGGAAAACAAGCATAAAATAACTATTCTAAATTTGAAAATAACTATTCTAAATTTTATCAAACATTACCTGTTAGTTTTGTAAACCTGGCTGCTTCTACAGATTTATTTCCAGCACTCAGTGAACAAAAATAGAAGCAATTGTAGGACTCATGTAGTATTAGGTGGTTTTGTCACAATGATGTCCTTCTACCATAATATCTGATTATTGAATATCAACTTATTGTACTTGTGGTATTGGGCACTTGTACGACACCTTCTCTTATTAGAGAAATCATTATGATACCAAAGCACTGACAGACAATACAATATGATGTTTAAATATTTCCTGACAATATGGGTCCTAGAGTAATGCTGCCTGGAGTTACTTACTGTGTTTGTACCTCAGTTGTAGTTTCTACCCTGCAAATTAGGGATAATAATCATTTCATAGGATTAAATGAATTAATATATACATATATTGATTGCCCTTAGAACATGCCTGGCATATACAAGTACGTACTCAATAATTGTGAGTTGCTGCAATGATAGTAATGATAATAGAAGGTAGAAGGTGCTTATTTCAGCAAGTTATATACTTGGATTATTAAAGTAGTTGTATGGTGAAAGCAAATGAAGAAAAGTATTGCTAAGTTGCACTTTTTCCTAAAGTGGAAAATATTTTTTGTATAGTCCTAACAATGAAATTCATTTTAAGATTTGCTTTTCATACAGAGAATGATCCCAACCTAAAACGTACATCCACAGACTGTCTGACAGTTTGTGGCAACTTGTTAGCAGAAACCTGCAGAGAATCCTGCAGTCATCACAGAGACCTATGCACACAAGGTAGGACTTTCCAGCAGCTCTAAAGGCAGCTGTTTAGCATGAATATACTTGATCTTTCTGTAAATATTAAATTGATTCAAAAGCAAATAAAGTATGATTTCACTTTTCAATATATTATTACCATTGTAGCTCTATATAACTTCAGAGCAGAATGAAAGACAATGTTACAAAAGAAGCATCTTTTGAAAGTGTGCACCAATGTTTCTTCCTTTTACTTCCCATCAAGTTATTTCTCATAATTTCTCCATTTATTTATCTATAAACCAGTTGGTTAAAGAATATGCAAGTCAATCTTTGCTATTTATTTACAGTTCAACCCTCCAACAAGTAGTACTGGGACTTCAGTACTCCAGCTAGTTTTTTTAGTTTAACTAATTTTGTAAATAGTTCCCTCACTAAATAAGTGTATGATGAAAAGCATAATGTGATGGTCTTGAAACTTTCAAGAGTCCTTTGTTTCTGCACAGTTCTTTACAAATATTAACTGTCATCAGAGCTGTTTTGAAAAGTCAAGAAAATACTGTACTTCTAATAATGTAGCTGACACATAAATAAATGATAGTGAAAGAATTTCTTTGATTTTCTAGATGCCTTTAGTATCCGTGAATATACAAATGGATTGTGTTTTCTTAAAGGCAGTGGACATTACTGGAAACATGATAGAAGCAGCAATTATATGCATAACCTTGGACATAGACAACAGCATGGAGAGGGCTGGGGAAGGCAGAGGCAGGGGCTGGGTGGAGGTGGGTGAAGCAGAGTGAGAAATTAAACATCTGTAATAGTGTCAACAATTTATAAAAAAAGGAAAAATATAGGTATTTCTATCATTAGCATAGTTCCCAGCTACTCAATATGGGAGAATTGAAAACTACATGACATCTTCAGAATCTGAAAACAAACAAGCTCTCCTGAAAAAGGCCAAGGAGGGCATAAGCCTTCTTAGGGATCATAAAATTCAGACTAATGACAGCTAACTAATTGGGTATGTACAAGTGATAAGATGCACAGACATACATGACTGTGTATGTACAGAGACACAGCATGCAGAGCATGATTTCACAAATGGACTGTTCTAGGTGTTGAAATCAAATACAAAAGAGTTACCTCTTTTGATATAATTAAACCTTTTATTCTGGCCTAACTTTGGTCTGTATATTTTAGTGTACATAGAGAATAAAGTTTACTAAATATAGTAGTTGGAGTCTGCTTTGTCTTCATTGTCAGGGACAGCTCTTGAATTGCACAAACTTATTTAAAGACAAAAAGTAAGCTGGTTTCCTTTACAATCCTTAGAATTTTGCTTTTTCTGATTTTTCATTCATGTTGTATATCATATGTGATTTTGTATTTCTATGAAATTTGATGGCTGGAGCTGGATAAAGCTGCAAGAGGATTGGAAATGTTTCTTATGTAAAGCAATTGACTATAACATCAGTTGTCTGTTACGAGGAGAAGGGTATGACATATGGATATTTCATCTTTGTTCTCTCTGGCTTGAAAATTCTCTTGTTTCTGAAGTCAATGGCATAGTGAAGGCAAGTTGTCTTTGTCAACCCAATATTCTAACCCATGTCTGAAAAGCTTAGAATTAAGTCCATGAGCATCATGGGTTATGTATGAGGTCTACCCAGGAAAAGTCCAGCCACTGTTAATATAACGAGAATGGTTTATATGACATCAATGTAACCTGGCAGCAAACAAACATGGACTGGAATGCACATGTATGAACAATGATGACTTCACTGTACTAGTAAGTGGGGGTTTTAGGCACCCTTGAGTTAACATGTGTATTGTGTGGCCGTCACATTCAAAATGACTGAGCATGTAGAGCAATGAACCTGCATTAAATTCTGCATGAAGCTTGAACATTGCTCTGTGGAAACTATCCAGATGGCTCAGAAGGCTGCTGCCTTGGGCAACAGGTGATTGGTGGCTTCATCTGGCCTTTGCAAATGTAAACAAAGATGAATCTTTGACTAAACCAGAGGCAGAAATAAGCAGAATAACTAGAAATACACCTAAACAAAGCTCTCAGCTGACAGATACTTGGATTGTATATACATAATTTTTTGAATAACAACATCCATCTTTTACCAGCAGATTCTTTTCTTAAATCTCAGGGATTCTAAGAATGTGTGTTGTGACTATGTTCAGTTTGTGAGTTCTTTGTGATATGACACCACCTAAAATTGGTTCAAAATTCCTGAATATTTCTCATAGCATAGAAGGTACCAATAATATTCCACATTTTTTCCCTCACAGCAACAAGCAAATAAAAAATAGATTTTGAAAGGTACCCACACTATTTATTCTCAAGATTATTATACCTTTTATGTATTTCATTTAAAAGCAATTGTTTGATTTAGGTCTATGTGTGTGCAAACATTTTTTCTTTTGTTATTATAATTGCAAAGTTGAAGTGTCAGGTATTTTCATATACATTGCGTTTTGTTTTTTATTAACAGGATCAAAGCAAGGCTACAAACAAAATAATATGTACTATCAGTAGTAGGAGACCTCAGAGGGTCAGAAGTGTTGAAGCACTTCGTGATGCTCATATTATGTTAGCAAACCTTGATGTTATTCAGTGGAAGAGTCAGAGAAGTATGTGTTTAATAAGTAAGTGCTCCTTTCTTGCTATGTTGTTCTCTGTGGGGATATACATTATTACACAGAATAAGATGTAAATCTGTTTAAAATCACAATCAATACCATAATTACAGATATAAAGGTCTTGATGATTACAATTCACACATAATTCAAAATTTAATTTTCATCTAATAGCTTCAACAGCATTTAATTTTCACTGAGTATCTTTTTGTGGGATAATGGATGACTGCACTGAATCAACTATTTGGTCTGTATGGGTAATTTTCTGTTCCAGTGAATTGCATAGAAGCAAGTCCTTTAACTGAATGACTGAGAGATTATACAGTCAAGGTGTGTACAAATGGTGCTAGTTACTCACCCTGCCCTAACACTTAAAAATGAAAAGTCCTCCATTTCCCCCATAGAATGTCCTGGATGGGATCCATCACTCTTCTTGCTGTGTCTATTCAAATAACTATAAGTCACTGTAAGTTTTGGTTTATGCATTCACTCCTAAGTATCTTTGTCCCATACTTTGTCCCATAGTGATGTTTCTTTTTCTGTTCAGAATCACAGTTTCACATATAAATTCTTATTACTTTGAAATAAGAATGAGACTTCTCAGTGTGTCTAAGCAAACAAAAACTACTGTCTTGTTCTTTTGTCACTTTTGATGGTATTTTGACAGGAATATATTATGTAATTATCTTACTTGTACATTTTTTAAAGAGCATGTAATTACCTTAAAATGCTCAAACCATCCCTTCAGGTGGAAGGCAGTCAAATAATCTGGTAGGTAACCTGCAAATGCACTGTAAGTCATGCTAACTATTGCCAGCTCTGTCCCTGAGTAGCGGTGTGTCCTGAGACCTCAGGTCTTCATTTCTGAATCAGGGTCTGTTCAGCCACAGGTCTGGTCTGTCACATCTTCTTTACTTTCAGTGCTGTTCCTCAAATTTTAGTTGTCACTAAAATCTATTTATTTATAAATATGTTATTAGTTTAGTTTGGTTTTTATCCTTACTCCAGGACATGCTCATCGACTTTAGAGAGAGAAGGGAGGGAGACATGGGGAGAGAAACATCAATCAGTTGCCCCTTGCATGGGCCCTGATCAGAATCAACCCATAACTGAGAAATGTGCCCTGAAAGGCAATTGAGCCCATGACCTTTTTGGTTTTCGGGATGATGCTCCAACACACTGAGGCATACTGGCCAGGGTAAACCATCTTATTTTAAATACAAAAGCCATGAAAATCCCAGCAGAATTAGGTTTTACCTTCAGTGGTGTTCCTCAATTTTTAGCAGACAGAAAGCATACAAAACAGAAGGCATAAAAAGTCCTGCAGACATGTCAAAAACTAAGCTTAAGCATTTAGAAGAGATTGTTCTTTCTACTATGGCAATTAAGGTAATTTACCATTAACAATTCTTTTTTATTATTATTAAACTAAATTTCTTTCTATTAAGTTAAATCATTTGAAATTGCTTGACTTTGAGCAATCTAAATTGCTTACAATGTTAGCAATTTCATCTGTTTCAAGCTATAATTTTTTTCACTATTAGATTCCCTTTGCTCAAGCCTTAAACTACTTAAAAAACACTCCCACTTTCCTTTCTGTTGCCTTTAGTTTTATTCCTCCCATCTTTCTTATGAAGGTCTGCAGACTGTTGTCTTCCCTGTCTAGAAGGAGGAAAGATTTCATGTGCTTATGCCAAGATTAATTTCCAACTTGGCCAGAAAGTTCCTAATTGTGTATTGGTTTAAAATGTTCTGTGTGCACTCGAGTCTACTGACTGTAATCTATTACGGTATTAATATGGTATAAATTTGATTGTGAGGTACATGATCCTTTTAGCTATGTCATAATGATCTTTTATTCCTGCAAGTCCCCAGTGGTCAGGGATATATAGGTACAAATGAAGTTTGGAGTTTAGAAAATGGTCATATTAAGTATACCCTCATGAAGTAGCTCAGGTTTGTTTAATTTGAGGTGGACCTGTTAAACTGTGGTGAAGATGAGAAAATCGGGCAGATCAAAAATAGGATAAACTACTGTGTGTTGTAGTACTGAGGGGACACAGGAGACAAATTATTTGTTGCCACTAGAAAGTTTAAGTGCTAATTGGAAAGAAAGTCAATTACCTATGGAACGTCCTAACCTGATTGTATTTTTCACTTAGAAGTTGCTTTTGAACAGGATAAAATGCTTCCTATTCCCAAAACTGATCCTATTAGACTCACCACAGATATTGTGGATGGACTGGGCATTACTGGTGTCTTCAGAAGGTAAGTGCTGTAAGTTAGGGTAGAACAGAGGATTTTTTTTTTTTAAAGATTTTATTCATCATTTTTAGAGAGAGGGGCAGAGAGAGAGGCAGAGAGGGAGGAAGACATTAATGTATGGTTGCTTTTCACCTGTCTCCAGCCACGGACCTGGCTGGAGACCTGGTTTGCAACCTGGTTATGTGCCCTGGCTGGGGAATCGAACCAGCGACCTAGAACAGAGGATTTTTGATGTGAAAATTATTTTGATTATTGATTTCTATAATTATAGAACTCCTTCTTAAAACTACATCTCAGTGCTTTGCCTAGTAGTAAGGAAAAGACCCTAGGTGAAATTGTAACACTTTCCTCCTCTTTCAGATCTGGTACCTCATTTAATACCAGAGTATAGCACTTGTACTAGGCTTCCTAACCCATTCTGGAAGCAGCCTACCTTTACCTTTAATACCTCTGTTTCAGCTACTCTTTCTTTTTACTGCTTTAAACTCCTGTTGGGCCCTGGCTGGTGGCACAGTGGATAAGGGGCCAGCCTGCAAACCCAAAGGTCACTGGTTCGATTCCCAGCCAGGGCACATAACCAGGTTGCAAGCTAGGTCTCCTGCTGGATCCCTAGCTGAAGGCAGGTGAAAGGCAACCATACATTGATGTCTCTCTCCCTCTCTGCCTTTCTCCCTTCCCCTCTCTCTAAAAATAATAAATAATCTTTTTAAAATAAATAAATAAACTCCTGTTGGGAGCTCAGTGTTGGGCTTACATACTGTATTTTTCACACTATGAGATGCACCTGACCATAAGATGCACTTAGGTTTAGAGGGAGAAAACAAGAAAGAAAATATTCTGAACCAAATGGTATTTAGTTCAGAATATTTGATAAAATGTAACAGAATAATATTACAACCATGTAATATTCCATATTTTTAGCTTACTGGATATTTTATTATTTTCTAATGCTTAAAAATTTCTAATTCATGCAACCCACTCTTAAACTGGCAAAAGAACAGAAAAAACTCCACTCATGAAGATTACTGACATTTTCAAAATTTAAAATTTAAAGTGCTTACCAAAATCTCTCCATTTCTGGCATATCCTGTCGCAAGGTACAACACATTTCTGCTTACAAATTTTTGGCATCCTTTACCTATTGATAAACAATTCCATATTAGTCTGGCAGGAAAGAATTTCAATATTCCTCAACATTCTATTGAGTTACTTATTTTAAAACTGGTAATAAAAGTGTCA
The DNA here is from genome assembly GCA_004026585.1 of Noctilio leporinus. Classification (NCBI taxonomy): domain Eukaryota; kingdom Metazoa; phylum Chordata; class Mammalia; order Chiroptera; family Noctilionidae; genus Noctilio; species Noctilio leporinus. The sequence goes on along the minus strand of PVIW01018457.1, from coordinate 1,840 downwards.
AAGTTATGACCCATTTGAAAGCTGGCAAAGTTTACAAGACACAACACCCTGATGTTAACACTACAATGGAAAATCCAGGTCCTTGCTCTTCCAAGTACATCCATGGACCAGCAGCAGCAGCACTGCCCAATGTCTGTTAGAAATGGAGGCTCTCAGACTCTGCCCCAGACCTACTGACTCTGAGGTTACATTTTAACAAAATCCCCAGGGGATTATTATGAACATTCAATTCTTAAAAATAATAAATAGGTAACAGGAGTTTTGAAGATCAACTTTTTACCACCTTCTCACTGACTTTTTAGCCTTGTTTATATGGTCAATTCTGATCAAGAAAAGGATAATAAAATACAGCTCAGTTTAGTTGGCCTATAGCCTAGCTAATACGGTACAATGTGATTTTTCTTACTCTACTATTGTAACATGGAATTATTTTAAAACGTTGTTCAAAAGCTTCTTCGTAACTGCTACGAACACTTTTATGTCAATTAGTCTTTCTAGGTTCAGAAAGGAAGCCTGTCATTGTCATAAGCCATTTTTCAAACTATGCTGAACTGAAAGGAAATGAATTCATAGACTGAAAAGGGGTGAACTTTACATTGCTTCTCTTAACACACTATCATTTTACATACTGGCACATGCTAAGAGCATGAAATTAAATTGCTATGTACTGAAAGGCTAATAAAAACTTGTACTAACATGCAGGTAGGTGTAGGACTAGTCCCTATCAGACCAGGGAACTAAGCTAACCACAATTTGGGTCTAACCAAGTTCAATAGTAAATCAATCTAGCTGATTATTTAGTTCAAATAAGCATAGAATTATCATGCAAAGCCTGGTCATTTTAACCTGAGCTTGGCTTTTGGTTCATCAGTGATCTAAGAATATAATTATTTTCTTTCAAGTATCCACCTTTTTAGGAATTTTATTTTTTAAGGCTTGAAGAGAGAAAAACTCTGCTATAAATTTGACCAACCAGGTCCTCCATAGCTTTACAATTTAAGGAATCATTTTGAGTGGCACCCTGCAAGCTCTCATTGTTAGCTAATGGTAATACTAATGGCCCCCACACCTTTTTAATTGTAAATTTCTATTAATAAATTGTTGTTTAACCTAATATAGACATGTGTGTACTTATCCATGGCTATGTATATGTACATGAAAATACATACAGGGTGCGCACAATAAAGTGGCAAAATTTTAGTAAAATAGACAACATACCACAAAAGTGTTATATTTTGAAATAAATGTATTCTTATATGCAAATACATAAACATAGACATTATTTTTTTAACTGCATTAATAGACTCAGTTCGACTTGGGAATCTTGAGCATGCTTTTATTAACTTTTCTTTTCTTTTTTTTTTTTTAATTTTATTGTTGTTGTATTACATTCATCCCCTTTTTGCTCCCCTCTGTCCCCCTCCCCACCCACCCATTCCCCCCAAAGTCAATCCCACCTGTTGTCCATGTCCATGGTTCCATTATACTAGGTTCTTGTCTAAGCTGCTCCCCTTCTTTGCCTCTGCCTCCCCCCTCCCCTCAACCCCATTCCACCTGACCACTGAAGGCCTACTCCTTGTATCCATATACTTGGTTCTGTTTTGCTTGTTGTTAGTTTTGCTCATTATTGTCCCGTAATGAGTGAGATCATATGATATTTGTCCTTCATTGACTGGCTTATTTCACTAAGCATAATACTCTCCAGTTCCATCCATGTTGTTGCAAAGGGTACAAGTTCCTTCTTTCTTTCTGCTATATAGAATTCCATTGTGTAAATGTACCAAAGTTTTTTGATCCAATCATCCACTGATGGGCACTTAGGCTGTTTCCAGCACTTGGC
>PVIW01018456.1:0-11588 GCA_004026585.1 Noctilio leporinus | reverse complement strand
TGACAGTAGCCTTGTAGTATTGTTTGAAGTCCGGGATTGTGATTCCTCCTACCTTGTTCTTCTTTCTCAAGATTGTGGTGGCTATTTGTGGGCATTTTTGGCTCCATATAAATTTTTGAAGTATTTTTTCTATTTCTGTGAAGTCTGTCATTGGTATTTTAATTGGGATTGCATTGAATATGTAGATTGCTTTGGGTAGCATGGACATTCTAATGATGTTAATTCTTCCAATCCATGAACATGATATGTGCTTCCATTTATTTGTGTCTTCCTTAATTTCTTTCTTCATCGTTCTGTAGTTTTCTGCGTACAGGTCTTTTGGAGGTTGCCTTTTCCATCATCTGCCATGAGGATGGGCAGCACCAAAACCACTCCATCAGGATATGTTGACCCTTCTCTAAAACTATCTTATAGGAACCCCTCAACCTGCATGGGTAATATTCTTTTGCTGCTCATGGATCTACTAGCCAGAGCCCCTGGGCTTCAGCTTCTCCTTCATTCTTTATTTTTCTGTGTAGAGCAGAGATGAAAAATAACTGTGCATGTCTCACTCTATACAGCACTCCTCCACCTACTTGTAGATTTACTCTGTCCTCCCTTAGTCTCTGCTCAGTGTTAACTAATCCCAGATCTTCCACACCAGTTTCTTTCATTTTTGTCCTCTAGGTTATTATTTCTGGTTTTTCATGCCACATTCTATTCAATCTGCTCAGGATTGCTCACCTAGACTTGCAGAAATGGATAGAGAACCACAGTTGCTTTGCACAAGAGCATGTACAAGGTCTGTCCTGAAAGTATCGAGCCAACATCAATATAATTTAAACAGTTTGCATGGCTGATACTTTCGGAACAGAGCTCATAGATTCCACACCAAGAACAGAGACTCCATACTGTGGGAAGGCCAAGAGAAAGGCCAGGCCTCTGATAGCAGGAAAATACGGCTTAATCTACAAGGCCGAGGCTGGGATTCCTCTGAGGGAGGCACCTGCACTATGGGAATGGATAGGGGAAGATTTGGACAACATGAAAAAAATAATGAGAAAGAAAAACAAAAGGAAGGAAACAGAGAAAGAGAGATGGGTCATGAGACAGGACAAAGAGAAAGAGGAAAATAGCATTGGGGAGATGAGATGAACAAAGGAGGAGCCTCACTAAGGTCAAGAGCCAGAGAGGAAGGGAAAGACTGGAGGCCAGGGAGAAAACAAAAAGGAGAACAAAAAGTGTGAGCCCTCAGAAAGGAGCACAGGTCAATGGCTTAGACAGTGAGGGAGGGAGAGGCTCAGCCCTGCCTGGCCTGGCCTAGAAGAACTGTTGATCCTTCGTTGAGACCACCATCAGGGAAACTGCCTGAAGCCAGGCACTTTCCCTGACACTTGGAGAATCCAAGTGTCCTTTTCCTTAGAATATCTTGCCCCTGGAGTGAGGAGGTAGTCAGGCGATGACACAACAGGGCCTGGGCATGGCTAATGCATGAGCATCCCTTGAAAGAAACCTCAGGAGACTGAAGAAATGAGAAGACAGTGAAAGGAAAGTGAGAAAGAGAAATGTGGTGATAGGGATAGAAATAGTGAAAAGCCAAGACAGAAGTAAGAGAAACACACAGAGAGAGATGCCAGACAGGCTGATAAGGAAGGGAAAGAGACAAGAATGATTCGAGATTGGGAATGAAATTGAAAGAGATGTTTGTGAGGTGAAGGGGATAGTGAGAGAAAAGGAGGTCAAGAGATAGGAAGGAGAAAGGGAGCAGCAAAAAGTGGGACAGGTCCTAATTTTGAACCTTTGCCAACATCTGAATTTGCTATTCTGCTACTAATTTTTCAATCATCACTAAGGCAAGCTGAAAGAGCTAAGCTTTGTTGATTATAGAATGCTCCATTCTGATCTGCTCTGAGGGTAACTTCTCTGGATTCCTAATTGAACCAAACACAATCAGAGAAAGAAAGAAAGAAAGGGAAGGGAGGCAGGGAAAGAGAAGTTATATACTGCACCACCAAGTAAAGAAAATGGAATCATTTAGTAATGCCCTGCTGTGTTGGAGGAGATTCTTCCTTACATATTAGTGTCACTCCTTGGGGATAAGAGACTCTGTGCCACATTAAGGCATCTGCTGCCCTGGGGGTTCCAGAGCTGGCCTGAACACTTACAAAGTCTCCCTTCACCTCCTCTGGTTCTACCAAACTCCAAGTCAGAAGTTGGCTTTACCATAATATCACAGGGATGACCTCTGCCCATTAAACACAACTTCTCTCACCCAGAGAGGCCAGGGTTGATCTGAGTGAAGGGAGAAGAGGGTGGGGACTCCTGGGTCCCTAATTGCTAGCCCTTCCATAGGGCCCACTGTGGGCATCACAGGGATGGCAGCACTCAGAGAAGAGGGACATATGAGGACAAGACAAGAAGGCAGCATCATGCTCCACTGCTTTTCTCCCCAGAATGCAATGTGACACAAGACATCAGGAGATGGCAGCGAAAGTTCAAGGGAAAAACACAGTTATTTATGGCTCGGGCATCTGTTGTCAGATCAGAAACAGAGACCTAATCTCAAGCAAATCCAGCAGCCTGTAGGAGAGCAGATGGGGAGGTGTGTGCAATGCTCAATCCTGTTCAACTCTCAATTTATTATTATTCCTCATCTCCAGATCCCACCTCCAAAGCAGACATTTATCTGGCCATGATGTCAGGAACCCTGGGTAGTGGACTAGGAGATGAGGAGTCCTACTGAATGGGTGGTTATCCAATTCTGTGGTTTGGAGTCTTCTGCATGAGAAAAGACAATGAAAATGGGAACAAAAGAAAATTTCAGTCCAAGAAAACCACAGGCTGAATGAAAATGGAGTTGGGCTGGAAGTCCATAAATTAAGGTTCCAATTTTCTGCCCTGCTTTCCTTAGTGACCTTGGGTAAGTCATTTCACATGTCTGCTTGTTCCTTTCTGTCAAATGCTTGAGATTTTGTAATCATGAATCTCCAAGGATACACAAATATGCCCTATCAACCAAACGTGCAAAAAGAATACAAAATCTGAAGTCAAGAGATCTAGGTTCAAGTCCTAATTTTCTAAGTGCTAGTTAGTATTGTAAGGCAAAATATCTCTCTGCCAACTCTCAGTAAAAGGGTTAAAAGAGATAGGTGAATTTATCAGGCCATTTTCCACTTTTAAAATTCCACATCCACCCTGGCTGGTGGCACAGTGGATACGGCCTGTGAACCCAAGGGTCTCTGGTTCGATTCCCCAGTCAGGGCGCATGGCCAGTTTGCCAGCCGGGTCTCCAGCCAGGTCTGTAGCTGGAGGTGGGTGAAAGACAACCACTCCCTTTCTGCCTCTCTCCCTTCCCTTCTCTCTAAAAATGATAAATAAAACCTTTTTTAAAAATTCCACATCCATGAGAAGAAAACCTGGAAGTCATCAGAAGGCAGTAGAATTAATAAAGTCTGAAGAGTTCAGATGCAGCTCCTGGCCCATAGTAGGTACTCAGTCTACACTGGACAAAGAAACACACATTGCCTCTCAGGTGATTCCTGAGGCCCTGGCTTGTTGGGCTCAGCCATGTCATGAAGCACAGATCCCCAGCCCCCCGTACAGCGGTAGACATCTACCCCAACCCAGCCCTCTCTCGGAAAAATCCAAGTATTTCCCAGGACCCTCCCAAGTAGGCATAGGCCATACATTCCTGTCTCCAAAAGCACTTTTGGAGAAGAGGACAGAGAGAAGAAGAAGAAGGGGGTGTGCAGTCTGGAGAAACAAGGCTTTTCACATAATGTTTGGGGGCCTTGATTGGAATCTCCATACCTATATTGATTGCACTGCCTTAGAGCAAACTTTAAGAAGGTGCTGTAATCTTTAGACATCTTATTTTTCCACTTGTGATGCACATTTTCTACTGAAAATATGCATCAACAAGCTCTATACATTTCACTGAAAAGCAGAATTAAATTTCCTGACCTGTCTAGGCCCATTTACAATTCATTGTGATTCAGGAGGCAGTGTCTCCATGGCCCACAGTCAATTTCAGTGGGCTTAGCCTCCGTGGTTCCCACCCCAAAGAGCAGGACAAATAGACTTTCAACTTGATGTGATTGCAGGCTAACTCACTGGTAAGCCCTAGCCCCAGGAAGGCTACATGCATGGTGAAAGCTGGATAGTCTGATACAGCAATAATGGTAAATAAAGATCTGGGGCAAAGCTTCAAGTAGACAGATGTTATGATTGACTAGACATAGGTATCTAGGTGTCTTTGTCTCCAGTGCCTGGGTGATGGTGGGTGATGAGAGAATTGTGTTTCAGCTCCCACTCCCACGGGCTGTCAGCTGCTGAGTTCCACCTGTAGATTTAGCATTCCTCTCACTACCCAGACAATCCAATCTGAAGGTTTTGAGGCAACCAAGCAAACCTTCTAACTAGCACTTATAAGTGACCAAGCAAGACCTCACTTTTCTCCGAGTGGAATCCAGGTGGAAGGGAGGGAAAGATATGATTGATCACCCCTAAATCAGAACTGGCTTGGAAGTTTCTGGAGGCACCTGTGGTATTGAGACTAGAGGTCTGCCCCAAGGCTCAGTCGGACTCCTCAACAAGGAGAGGTTGGGAGCTGATCTCATTCCCCTACGCAGAAAAGCAGAGCCTCCAAGGAAGACAATGGTCACATCTGGTGGGATGATGAGATGATGGCACGCTTCCCCCAGTCCTGGGCAGGTTCTCTGGGCAGCTTGAATCTGCAGTTGATTTTGCCTGTGTTGGCACCTGTTTGCAGTTTATACCAACTAATGTTTGCCAGTGGACTAATTATCATCAAGGAAAAGAAATTAAGAAATTATGAATTCATAGACACTTCTGTTCTCGTACTAATGGCTTGTGTATTTAATGGTTTGTTTATTATTTAATGGTTTGTTTATTTTTTGAACCTTACAAGGAACAAATTGGACTTGCAGTTACTTTTATTTGGGTTGTCCCTGCCTCTGCTACCTTTGGTTTTTCCATTGGCCCTAATTAAAGTAGCAGTCACTGCTTAAATATGCAGACAGATGATAGATGATTGATGATGATGATGATAGATAGATAGATAGATAGATAGATAGATAGATAGATAGATAATAGATAAGTATATAGGTGATAGCTAGCTAGATATAAATAATAGGTCTACAGAGTGGCAAAAGCATGGAAATCACATTTGTTGAAGGATGATGTTGAGATTGGGAGAGAAAAAGTTTAAGTGGGACTTGATAAAAATGTCAAGATTGGAATGATCTCTTTAGAACTATTTTTTAAAATTCTGAAGTATAATATATATGCAGAAAACTGAAAAATGATATATAGCTTAATCACTAAAAACTATATACCATGTAACCACTACCCAAGTAAAGATATGTAACAGTGCCAGCCACCTCCCTCCAACCTTTGCCTCTTCTTTTCTATGGCAATCAGTTACATTTTTAAAATGTAGTTTATCCCCCAGATATGTGACCCAAATAATGTGCCTTAGTTTTGCCTATTTTTTGAGCTATGTCAAAAGAGATGTGAGGTATACTCATTTCTTTTGCTCACCATAATTTAAGATTCATCCATGTTGCTTATAATTACATTTTGTTCATTTGGTTAATGTATGTTATTCTCCTTTTATAATTATACCATAATTTATTAATTCAACCTAATGTTAGTATTTGGGTTTTTTCTAGTCCTGGGCCATTAAACAAACAATGTTGCTGTAAACAGCCTCATCTGAGTATCTTGGTGTGTACGTGCACCCATGGGGAATATGTGTAGGAGGGGAGTTTTTGAGTCATAGAGTTTGCGTATCTTTAACTTAATCAGACAACATTAAACACTGTGTTTCAAACTCATTCCAACTTACTATCCCACTAGCAATAAATGTAACTCTGCACCCCATCATTTTGCACACTTGCTATTGTCATAATTATACTTCTTGCCAACACAGTGAGTACTAGTAATATTCCAGTGTGGATTTAATTTGCAATTACCTGGTTATTGATGAGGTTGAGTGCCTTTTGCATGTGCACCGGCTATTTGTATGACTAGTCTAGTCTTTTGCCTATTTTTTCACCAGGTTGTCTTTCTTTCTTCTTATTCTTTGGAGGAACTTCTGATATATCATGACTTGCAGCCCTTCATCAGATGTATGTGCATCAACTATTTTATTCTAGTGTGTGGTTTGCATTATGCACCTTAATGAGGTCTTCAGATGAGCAGATTTATAATTTTAATGTAGTGAAATGTATCAATCTTTTCATTTAATTTATGATTAATTCTTTTTGTGTCCCATTTACAAAATTCTTCTCTATGCACTTCAAGTTCCAAGTTGAGACATACATAAATATGTATGTTTAGTCCTAGGAGTAGAATCAAGACCAATGTATCTGCTGCTGTGAAGACATATTTTCAATACAGAGAGGATTTTCTAGCATTGCAGATTAGACAGCCCTGAAATGGGCCTTCTTGCTCACTGACATCCAGGAGTTAAGAGAAGAAGTGGATAAAAACTCACAAGAGTTTCTATAGGGAGACCTACTACTATAGTCTATTCAAACAGTATGATTCAAAGACTCTAGTAATAAAAATCTATTTTGATAAATATTCAATTATAACCAGCAGAGGGCTTTGGCTATGATGTAAGTCATTATACACTTAAATGCTTATTTAAGTAAACAAACATGAGAGCACCCTGTCCACATATTGTCAGTTGATGCCAACTGGCTAAAAAAAATAGAGTTTCTTTCAGGCTAACTCAGTTGGTGGTGGTTATCTGGAGAGCAGGACTAAGTGTGAGAAGCAGCAGAGGCTGTGTAGCTGGGGCTTAATCTGAAAGTTCTTGAGTTGCAGCCCTGCAGAGAGGCTGGGAGTCACCCTGGAGGCCTAACCCCGAGCTGCCTGGGCTCTAGGGTCAGAGCTGAGGGCAGGAGCTCGGCCTCTGCTAATACTTGGACAACAGAGGAGATCTAATCCTAATCCCCACACATGGATCTTCCCCAGGTCTGTTTGTTTTCCCATAATTCCTTAATATTTAAAGCAATTTCAATCCTGTTTAAAGAGATTTCTGATATGTAACAATGCCTCTGGAGGAAGTGAGGAAGGGAGGGAAGAAGGAAGCAGGAGGGGAGGGAAGAGGAACCAGAGTGAGCTGAGCCCTGGAGAGGAGGGCACTGGGAAGATAATAGGCATCCAGTGCTTCCCACCCAAAGATGGCTTTTTCATAATTTCTGAGAGAGTAAGGTTGAGCAGGGAGGAAGAGAAGAGGGGTCTTAGACTAAGATCTGGCCCTTGAATGAAGTTCATTCATTCATTCATTCATTCAGGCAGTCAGTCAACATATTTTGAGCACTGCGTGAAGCTGAAACTATACTGACCTTGAACTGATAAATTACCAGTATCACAATAATTACAGAAGTGTGCTGAACGCAATAGGATCCTATACTGGGCACCCAGATTTGATATCAGTCAGTGTGTCTGCAGAAGAAGCAGAGTCGACCATTGATTTGCAGGCTATTTTACAATATCTCCCATGCTTTTTTGCTCCTTGTTTAAAAACACCCAAATGATTCCTGCTTCTTCTATCCTGGTGTCTTTTATCTCTGCAGTCTTTTAGCTCCTGCTCCATCAGCTTAGAGTAGCCAAAATTAGAACAACAATGTGCTGAACTCTACCAGGTTATACTTATCACATGATAAAGAGGCTGGGAGAAAGGAGTTGCCAGACAGAATGAAGGGAGTGGCTCTGTCTGGCAAGGTAAGTGATGGTGGAAGAGCTCTCATTCCTCATACCAGCTGGGGAACAGAACAGATCTCAGATCTTCTAAGTAGCCACTTAGATAGAACATTTGTCCATTCCAGGTCATTTGGGGTCCCTCCTGCTAAGCCATCCTTTCTGTTGCAAATGTTTAACAGATCTGATAGATAGAAAGAGAGATAGGCAGGTAGGTAGATAGATAGATAGATGGATAGATAGATACAGAGCTAGACATACATATATATATATATATATATATATATATATATATGGATAAAGAGATTAATCTATCTTAAATAGATGAATGGTAGGTTAACTTTTAGGATTTTAAAATAGAAGACAGAAGGTAGGAGAAAAACTTCATAACTTCACAGCATGTTTTAAAGAATTAAAAAACAAAAGTCAGATTAAGCAATTTTTATAAGTGAAGGATTAGATACACAACAAATGTCCTGGGGTAGAGATGAGTAAGAAAGGCAAGTTACCACTAGTATAAAATCTTGCTAAGCATTCCTATACACTCCTCCTTTCTGCTGGAGCAAGAATGCAGGCCAGGCTTTTATTGACCGGATGCTTCTATTCTAATTAAAGGATATAAGGGGATGGACTTAGAAACTTTGCTCAAGATTCCCAACATTAACCTTGAGCCATGATATGCTAGTCTATCTCTGACAATAATTGCTAAAGTGCATTTTTGAATTGCATACCTAAACTACTCCTCTGTAAAATGGGGGTTAGACCGGGATGTCCCTTCATTCCTGTCTACCTCTGACAGTTTTGGATGCTAAACAATGAAAGCATGAACAACCCTCGAAGTAGGTTGCTTTGCCAGGTTCCCACAGCTTCTTCCAAAGGTCTTTTTCCAGTTGGGGTCCTTCCTGATTAATAAGTACCCAAACCTAAATCAGAAGCCCTCCCCCAACTTCACCCTGTGCCCATCCCAGCATCTTCGTCAGTGCCTTTCACGCCCAAAGGTCTTTTCCAGTGCCTAGCAATGTCTTCGAGTGATCATTTGTAAAAAGTCTTCAAAAATAAGTTATTTTTTAGTTAGTAAGTTATTCCTTATCTTCAAGAAATTGATCACGTGATCTGTGTTTCCTCACCTTGCCTCACATGTAGCTTCAACCCCAGCTGCAGTGAACAACTCTCTGACCTCTTCCTCTGCACATCTTTTCTATCCTGGGGCTCATCCATCCTGGGGCTTCTCCAATGCCACAGGGAGGAGGCTCTGTGTGGTGCAAACTACTGCACTGACCACCAGGAACAGAAACAGAGGTTGAAAAACTGGGTGAGGTACCACATACCATGGCGACAAATCAACCACTGGTGGCAAGTGGACTGCATTGGTTCCCTTTTACTGTGAAACTGTCTTTTTGGGAGCTGACACTGACTCTGGATAAGGGTTTGTTTTTATTACCCGAAGCACTTCTGCCAACACCTCTTTCTGAAGGCTGGAGAACTGTAGATTTGCTAACAAAGGATCCCATACAATGTTGTTCAGACCAAAAGGAGCCATTTTATGGCAAAGAAGGTGTGAGAATGGGCTCAATACTGTGGGACCCACAGATATTACCATATACCACAGCACCTTGAAGCAGTAAGCCAGAACAATGGAGTGGTCATTACAGGCCCATCTGAAGTCCCACCTTAGGTTAAGCACACTCTGGAGCTGGAGTGTTGTTCTACAGAATATAGCCCATGCACTGAACCAAGAGCTGATAATGTGTCCTCAATGGCTAAAGTATGTACACTCAGGAGCTGAGGACTAGAAGCTGAGTGGCTTTATGTTTCACCAATTTATCACCAAACAACCATTATCTTATACTCAGCATGACCCAAATACAGCTCCTCATTTTTCCCTCTCCCCTATCCCTACACTTGCTGCTCCTGTATTCTGGATCTGGCTGAGTAAAGTGTTTGTTTATCCAATCATCTGAACCAGAAATCTGGGAATTATAGGCTCCTCCTTTTCATGCCAATCAATATCACGTTTCATAGATCCTATCTCATATCATCCCTCAAATATATCTGCTCCTCTCTATCCACACTGGCAGTGCCTTGGTTTATTCAGCCTCTTCTTATTTCTTGACTATAATCTCCAGCAGCCTCATCCCTGACTTCCTAATTCCCAGAGTGACCTTCTCCCAATGTCTGAGAGAAGCATCTTTTTGAAACACAAATCAGATCAGATCATGACCTTGCTTAAAATCCTTTAATTGCTCTCAACAGTTTGCAAGATAAGCTTAGTTTAACATTAGTAGCACCCATTGGGGCCCCTTCCCCAAGTCCTATGCCTCGGGGGCTCTCAGAATGTGGAGCGTCTTTCTCAGATTTTCTATGTCCTCTCTCAGCCAGGGCCAGCAGTGGGGCTCCTGTGCCTAAACCAGGATCTCATAAGGACACACATGGGTCTTGGTTTCTGTTTTGTCCCTTCAAAGTGTTCCCTGATACTCTACCCCAGATATGGGGTAAACCAGATGCCCAGAGAAGCTCAAGATTCCTATCCTGCATGCCACGGCCTAGTGTTCCAGGAGGGTGACTTAGTTCATGAAGCTTTCCTACACAACAATGCAGGATATCTTTGTGGAATGGCAGGGGGTGGAGTGTTGACTGGGGTCCCATACACTAGTTCCCCCATCTACCTCCTGGCCTCCTTGACACATGGCATGTAGAGGTCCCTAATGAGCCACAGAGTTCTTTGCTTCAGTGGTTTTCCACACATCTTTTCTCCTGGCTGTAAAATGCCCTGACCCCCAACTATCATATTTGCTAAGTAAACTCCTTTTTATTTTTCAAAATTTATCTTGAGTTGCCTCCTTATGTAGATTTCTACCCTCACCCAACCCCAGGGTAGTTTATCTGTTTACTCTCCATGTTTTCCATGGGACTAGCATATGCATTTATCACTTTATATTGTAGTATCTCCCTTATTAGACTATAAGTGCCTTGAGAATAGTGATAAAAACTTACTGGGACAGTCTTATATGTAAATATTTAATAAATGTTTATTGAATTGATGAATAAATAACTCATAAGGTTGCTCTGAGGATTAATAAGATAACTTAAACACTCCAGATATCAGCTAAGGTTACTGTGTCCTCTGACTTCAAATAAAATTGACGACTTTCTTATCTCACATTCCATGGGAAACTACGATTCCTATGAATGTCAGAGAGCTGAAAGTTTCAAGTACCCTGTTCTTGGTCCTCAGTCCCTTTCTCTAGTCCCTCCTTGTTGAACATGAAAGCCAGTTGTATGTGGAGTGATGTTTGGAGGGTTTGGGGCAATGACAAATGTTTATCTTCCAACAATATAAACAACATAACATTGAATATTAGTTCCCCTAACCTTGAAGGTCTTAAGATACTCAATGGAGCATGTCTCACTTTTTTGGCTTTCCATGGATTTCAGCTTCCTACCATGTCACTTGTATCCTTTTATTCCTCCTTTTCTCCCAAATCTTTCTTCATCCTCCCCAGACCCGAATTTCTCTTTTCTTTTTAAAAATAATATTGAAATACTTTAATCAGAGCATTGCATGAATGTTTGTTTTTAATACTCACCCAAAAATATGTTTTTATTGATTTTAATTTTTTTTTAATTTTATTGTTGTTGTATTACATCCATCCCCTTTTTGCTCCCCTCTGTCCCCCTCCACACCCACCCATTCCCCCCAAAGTCAATCCCACCTGTTGTCCATGTCCATGGTTCCTTTATACAAGGTTTTTGTCTAAGCTGCTCCCCTTCTTTGCTTCTGCCTCCCCTCTCCCCGCAACCCCGTTCCCCCTGACCACTGAAGGCCTATTCCTTGTATTCATATACTTGGTTCTGTTTTGCTTGTTGTTAGTTTT
>PVIW01018455.1:0-11591 GCA_004026585.1 Noctilio leporinus | reverse complement strand
AAATTGAAAAGTTTCTGTTCAGCTAAAGAAAATATCAGCAAAATTCAAAGGGAACCAACTGTATGGGAAAACATAATTGCCAATGATACCTCAGACAAGGGTCTGATCTCCAAAATATATAAAGAACTAATGCGACTCAACACCATGGAGACAGACAGCCCAATTAAAAAATGGGCAAAGGACCTGAACAGACAACTCACTGAGGAAGATATACAAAGGGCCCAGAGGCATATGAAAGAATGTTCAACATCGCGAGTCATCAGAGAGATGCAAATTAAAACTGCATTAAGATACCACCTCACACTTGTCAGAATGGCAATCATCAGCAAATCAACAAACAACAAGTGTTGGCGAGGATGCGGGGCAAAGGGAACCCTCATACACTGTTGGTAGGAATGTAGGCTGGTGCAGCCACTGTGGAAAACATTATGGGGTTTCCTTAAAAAACTAAAAATGGAACTGCCTTTTGATCCAGTAATTCCACTACTTGGACTATACCCGAACAATCCTGAAACACCAATTCATAAGAACCTATGCACACCTACGTTCATAGCAGCACTATTTACAATAGCCAAGTGCTGGAAACAGCCTAAGTGCCCAGCAGTAGATGATTGGATTAAAAAACTTTGGTACATTTACACAATGGAATTCTATATAGCAGAAAGAAAGAAGGAACTTGTACCCTTTGCAACAACATGGATGGAACTGGAGAGTATTATGGTTAGCGAAATAAGCCAGTCTGTGAAGGACAAATATTATATGATCTCACCCATTACGGGACAATAATGAACAAAACTAACAACAAGCAAAACAGAACCAAGTATATGAATACAAGGAATAGGCCTTCAGTGGTCAGGGGAATGGGGTAAGGGGGAGGGGGAGGTAGAGGCAAAGAAGGGGAGCAGCTTAGACAAGAACCTAGTATAAAGGAACCATGGACATGGACAATAGGTGGGATTGACTATGGGGAGAATGGGTGGATGGGCAGGGGGACAGAGGGGAGCAAAAAGGGGATGGATGTAATACAACAACAATAAAATTTAAAAAAAAAAAAGAAAAAGAAGAAGAAAATGTCATTCTTTGGTACATATGGAACTTTACTGTTTCCTCAGTATTTTCAGCATTACTTACAAGGCCCTGTTGGAAAACAGGCTTATTTTCATGGCTTAAGTAGTACGAACATGTGAAACTGAATGCTCAACTAATTTCCATGAAAATATGCCACACTAGATTTCAACCTATTCACTGAGACTATTCACAGATATCACAGAAACTGTGCACTGGGCAACTTGCCACTGCAAACAGCGCACTCATGGCAGGCAGCAAAAACCTCCTCGAAGAGCTGGGGGAGCTGGACATCATCTGCACACAGCTTGGGCTCCCCCATAGAGCCACGTGCTGATCACAGGTGGCAAAAAACCTCCTCAAAGTGCTGGACAGGGAAGGGCTAGCCATTGTCTGTGTAACTGGTGCTGCAGGCCCTGGTGGAGCCAGGCTCTAGTTGCAGATGGGGCAGCAATAACCTCCTGAAAGAGCTGGAGGGGGTGAACTAGCCATTGCTGGCACAAAGGGCAAGGCACCCTTCACCCTTGTAGCCAGATAGAAGTGGCAGGCAGAAAACACCCTGAGGATCTGGAGGGGGAGGAGTAGCCATTGATGACACAAAAGCACCCTGCAGTTCTTCACACAGAACCAGCAAGAGAAGGGAGGGCCCCAAAACACCAGCAGCTTGGTAACCCAGCTAGGTTACTGGGGGCTCAGCCTACCAGGGTTGTGGCACTCAGATCCAGCCCTGATTGTAACAGGAATAGGCCCTGCCACTCCAAGGCCCCACAGCCTGATTGTAGACTACAGAGACATAATCAAGAAGAGGCAGGCCCAGGAAATGGATCTCTGCTAATCTCAAGCACTTGAGTTACACCAAGAGCTACATGAACTATTAATCCCTAACATGTCTTTTTCAAGAATTATTTCCAACCCTCACAATTAGTGCATTGTACGTAAATACTGTTTATACCATAGTGTATCCCAAATCCCATATTTTTACTCTTCCCTTCTCTCAATTCATTTAACTTCCCAAGATCCCCTTCCTACTCTTGTTTTAAAGAGTACTTACTCTCAGCTACAACTCATTCCCAGTCCTCAAGCTAAGTATTTCTCCCCTCCCAAGGCTCTTAAAACATTTTTTCTGTGGGCGCTACTAGGGGCTACACATTGTTTTTTCTGCTAAAAACACAGGGCTCCTGGCTCCATCTTAGCCAATCAGTGCTCATTGAGGATGGACAGGTTGGTAGATGTGGCAACTGTATACATATAGACTTAATGCTGTTCACTTGTGCGTGAGGCATTCTGATTTTCCCCCTTCCCATTTCTATATAAGAGGTAAAGACGGCTTTCTCTCTCACATCCCCATTATCTTTGCGACCCCTTTCACCCTTCAAAATTATCTATACTTTAGTCAACTTAATCATTTTCCCCTCTTATAGCAGTCTTATCATATTTAAATCCCTATTAACACTGGCTCCGTTGCAGCTGATGGTGTGATTAAGGGTGTGGGTTATGTTGGGGGATATGGATATCTAGCTATGTTCAGATGCAGTCAAAATGGGGATTAAAGGAGTAAGATATTTCTGAAGGTGTGGTTATTTTCCCTGGACAGGTAGTTCTGTTTTAAGAGCAGCCAAAAACAGTGTATGAGATGTGATAGAAGGAGTGTCTCTCAGTCAGCCAACTGGAGTGAAAGGAGAAACACATACAACAAATCCAAAGTATAACCAGACAGCCCAGGTTAATGACTTAAAGGGCACCCCAAGAGCCACAAGCTGAGGAAATCTAGGAGACTGCAACACCAAACCCCACAAACCTCCTAACACAGAAGGGCATTTCACAAAGGCAGGGAATCAAAGCATATTATTTGAAGACAAAAAAAAAAAAAAAAGCAATAATAGACACCCAAAATGGGCAGAAAAAGAATCAGTCCATCATCAAAAAATAAAATAAAAGAAGGAATCACCAGACAGACTGAGAATTCAAATAGAAACTAGCAAGCTATCAGACATGGAATTCAAAGAAATCATTATAAGAAAGCTCCATAAACTCATGGAACTCAAAGAAAATTACAAAGAACTCTAGGAACACTACAAGGAACTTACTGAAAATTACACCAGCATTAAAAAGGACATAGAAACCATCAATAAGAACCAGGAGGAAATGAAGAATACAAGCTCAGAACTGAAAAACACAATAGAAGGAATTCAAAGCATGTTAGATGAAACAGAGGACCAGATCAGCAAATTGGAGGACAACAGAGAAAAAAATAACCAGACATTGCAACAAAATGAGGGAGAGATAAGATGGCAACAGAATAGAGAGCAGTGCTGATGGTGTTCTCAGAATACCAGAGCAGCTAGAGGACAAGATAGGAAGCATAAGACATATTCAGGACCCTAAGAATTGGAGCGGTCAGCATCTGGACACAGGGGAGCACAGTCCAGAGGCAGAGGAGACCAGCAGGACAGTAAGTGAGGTGTTCCAGACTGACCGGCCGGTGGGCCGAGGTCGGCTCTGGGCAGTGGCGCATTTGACTGAGGCCAGCTCTGGGCTCCCTGGTGACTAGAAGTCTCAACAGTGAAGTGTGGGCAGCTTGGGCAAATGCCATAGGGAACACAGGATTGAACTCTTGCAGGAGAGGGACTGTGTGAGAGACTCGCTCTGGCAAAAGGGAGAGGAAGCTCCTCATGGGGCTAGAGGTGGAGGAGAAGAATCCTGCAGGGAGCTGGAGCAGGGGAGTGGGGAAGTGCACTGGCCAGGGTGGCGAGAGGGCTGAAACCATGCTGCTGGGACACTGGGGAAATAGCAGCTTGAAGCCCCTGCCAGGGGGGAGGCCCAGCCCTGTGCAACCACACAGGCCCTCAGGCTCTGTGGAAACTCCAAACAGCAAGCAGGGAACTAGTAGCAGGGCCAACTGACCCACCCATTGCCCAAGACAAAGGCCACACCACCCACTCCTGGGAGGGGCTCATCACAGAGGCCTCCTCGTAAAGGACTCCTCTGAGAGCTTGTTGGCTTGGAGGATTGGTGCCCGCCCCGGGGGAGGTGGGGGCTGGGCAGTGTAGGTGGACCCCGGGCAGTGTTGACGGACAGGGGCGGCCTCCTCCCAGAACTGCGGGGGTGGGGCCAATCATCACAGGGACCAGCAAAGTTGCAGGCTGCCCTGCAGGGGTGCTGGGTGCTCATCAAGGGCAGGAACCTCCACCAGGAGTGGGAGGGGGCACCCTGTGGGCTCCAGAATATCAGCAGCCCTAAAACCAAGCCAGGCTGCAGAAGGCCCAGCCTACCTGGGGGCAGACACTCAGAATCAGCCCTGACTGTGACAATCAGAGGCTCTGCCACTCACCAAGACCGGCTAGAATACAGACTACAGACTGCAAAGTCCTGACCAAGAAAAAGAGGCAGCCTCAGGAAAGGGATTTCTGCTAATCTCAAGCGCCTGAGTTATACCGAGAGCAATATGAACTATTGATCCCCAACATATCCTTTGCAAAAGTTACTTCTCACATATTCTTAATCGCCCCCATACTTCAATCCACCTAAATACCCAAGACCCTCCCCCTATTCTTGAATTAAAGTCTACTCACTCTGTGGCTATAATGCATTCCCAGTCCTCAATCTAAGTATTCCTCCCTTCCCCAGCCACCTAAACCCTTTCTTTATTCTTTTCTTCCTTCCTCTTTCTTTCTTTTTCTTTTTCTTTTTTTTTCTTTTCCTTTTCTTCCTGGTAAAGCCCACAGGTTCTGGCTGCACCTGGACCAATCAGAAATCATAAAGGGTGAACAGACATCTAAACCCTTTCTTTATTAATATTGATTTCTCTTTGTCTTGTGACTTTCTCCCCCTTTTCTTTTTCTTTTTCTTTTTCCTTTTCTTCCTGGTAAAGCCCACAGGTTCTGGCTCCACCTGCACCAATCAGAAATCATAAAGGGTAAACAGACACCTGAACCCTTTCTTTATTAATATTGATTTCTCTTTGTCTTGTGACTTTCTCCCCCTTTTCTTTTCTTTTTTTTTTTTTTTCTTTTTCTTTTTTTCCTTTTCTTCCTGGTAAAGCCAACAGGTTCAGGCTCCACCTGGACCAATCAGAAATTATAAAGGGGGAACAGACACCTAAACCCTTTCTTTATTAATATTGATTTCTCTTTGTCTTGTGACTGTCTCCCCTTTTTTCTTTCTTTTCTTTCCTTTTTTTCTCTGCTAAAAGCCCTCAGGCCCAGGCTCCATCTGGACCAGTCAGGGATTATTAAGGGTGAACAGCCATCTAAACCCTTTCTTATTATTATTATTATCATTTTTATTTCTTTTTTTCTTTTTATATTTTTGTTTGGTTTGGTTTGGTTTTTTGTTTTTGGGTTTTTTGATTGTTTGTTTGTTTTTTTGTTTTTTTCTGATAAAAGCCCATAGGCCCAGAATACAACCAGACGGCCCAAATAAAGGACACACCAAGAACAGAAAGTGGAGAAAATCTGGGAGACGGCAACATTGAACTCCACAAATCTATCACAGAAGGGTGCTCAACTAAGGCAAGGAAGCAAAGCAGGTTAACCCAAGGAAAGAACAAAAATAAATAAATAAATGAATAAATAAATAAATGAATGGATGGATAAATAAATAAATAAATAAATAAAAAGCAAGAACAGACACCCAAAACGGGGGAAAAAAGAATCAGTCCATCACCAAAAGGAAAGGAAGAATCCCCAGAAAGAACACAAAATGAAACAGAGGCACCTGGAATATCAGATAAGGAATTCAAAAGAATGATGATAGAGAAGCTCAGTGAGCTCAGCCACATCAAAGAAAACTATAAACGACTCCAGGAGAACTACAAAGAACTCCAGGGAAATTACAAAGAGCTCCAGGGAAATTGCAACAAAATGAAAAAAGACTGAAAAAAAAATGAAGAGATTTTAAGAGAGATACAGGACAACATGAAATGAAATAATATTCATATGATAAGGATACCAGAAGAAGAGGCACAAAGGATAGAAACCCTGTTTGAAAAACTAATGACAAAAAATGTACCTAAAATGATGAGCAAAAGGGTCGCTCAAGTTCAGGAAGCAGAGAGGATCCCAATGAAAATGACACATCATATTTAAAATGGCAAATTTCAAAGACAAACAGAATCCTAAAAGATTCAAGAGAGATACAGCAAATAACATATAAGGGAGCTCCAATAAAGTTATCAACAGAAACAATACAAGCCAGAAGGGAATGGCAAAAAATATTCTGAATAATGAAAAACAAAGGTGTGCAACCAAGAATAATCTACCCCGCAAGGCTTTCATTCAAAATGGAAGCTGAAATAAGGAGCTTCCAGGACAAAATAAGGCTAAAAGAATACACCTCCAACAAACCAGCACAGCAAGAGATGCTAAAAGACCTGCTATTAAAAAAAGAGAGAGAGCGAGAGAGGAAGGCAGCAAGATGGCTAAGGAGTAAGTGGAGCAACAACAGATGCGACCTGGATCTCCTCCCAAGTCGCATCTGGAATTATTTTTTTGGAGAAAAAGTCAGCTGGAATTACCAACAGAACACCAGCTGGAAAGAAGTCCTACGACCACAGACAAAACAGAAGAGGACGCTTCATCACAATGTGACTGGTATGAACCCTGGAAACAGGAGAGGGCTGGCTGCACCCCCACCAGAGATAGCAGCTGAATGAATGGAGATAAGGGACTCTACCTGACAAGGGTGGGTGCTGGTCCCCATGCTGGGTTTCCCAGCCTACAGCAAAATGGCAGAGAGAACATCAACATAAAGCTGAGAAGGGTGGAAATTCCTGGGGTTTACTAGCCTGAGAGGACACTGGGGACAGAGAACTACTAAGGTGACCACAATGAAAACACCAACCTACCCTGAGCTCCAGCTGAGAGAGGGCAGAGGACTTGTGAGGAGAATTTGTAGAGGTGGCATGGAAGAGAGAAGTGGAGAAGCAATGGCAGAGATTCTGGTGCTGACTCATCACCCACACCTCAGGGAGGGGGTTCCTTATGAGTGGTACTCATAGCCCCACCCACTGGAAACAATCTGCCCCGCCCAGCAGTGCCTGAGCCCGGCCAATGATCACTATTTTTTGCTTTACATCTAAATAAACCTCTCCTTCTCTGCCCTGTCTGAGCATAGATACAACGGTTGGCACCTGAAGAGGTAACTCTAGCCCTACAGCACCTGGGCCTAGTGAATGATTAAAGACTCTGATTTACAGTTGGGTCAGACAGTAAGCCCTACACAGTGGCAAGTGAGCCTAGCGGTTATTGGTTCAAGCAGAGTTGCTTTGTCACGTATGGGTCTGGCAGCTAATCACAAACTCAATGGATTACAATTGAATCTCTCAATCTAGCCCATGGACCCTTATCCTGGCAGCTAATCACAGATTCATTGGATTACAATTGAACCTTGATGACTAGAGCAGCAGCTCCTGAGCCTGGTGGCTGAACACAGATTCATTGAATTACAACTGGATCTTGCTGCCTAACCCAGTAGTGCTTGAGCCTGGTGACGGATCACAGATTCATTGATTTACATCTGAATCTGTCCCACCAAGCTGCACCTGAGCTGATAGCGGATCCATTGGATTACAATTGAACCTCTCTGTCAAGCCCAGCAGAGCCTGAGTTTGATAGCTGATTCATTGATTTACAACTGAATCAGTCTTTCACCCCAAGCTGCATCTGAGCCTGGTGGGGGATCACAGGTTTATAAAATGACAACTAAATCAATCCTTCCAGCCTAGCAGTTCCTTAGCCTGCCAGCTGATCATAGTCTGATTGGATTACAAAGAAACATAAAAATGGGGAGAAAAAGGGACAGTCTATCACTAAAAGAAAAGAAGGAATCCCCTAAACGATCACTAAATGAAACAGAGGCAAGCAAACTATCAGATATGGAATTCAAAATAATGATACTAGAGAAGCTCAATGAGCACAACCAGCCCAATGAAAACTACAAACGACTCCAGGGGAACCTAGAATAACTCCAGATAAGCTACAAGGAAATTACTGAGAACTACAACATTAAAAAGGACATAGAAACTCTCAGTAAGAGTTAGGAAGAAAGGAAGAATACAATTTCTGAATTGAAGAATACAGTAGCAGAAATCAACAGCAAGCTAGAGGAAGCAGAAAATTAGATGAGCGAGCTGGAGAACAACATAGAAAAATATTCCAAGACAGTGCAACAGAATGGAAAAAGGCTGAATAGGAATGGATAGGTTTTAAGAAAGCTGCAGAACAACATGAAACAAAATGATATCCATATCATAGGGATACCAGAAAGATAAAAGAAACAAGAAATGGAAAACCTGTTCAAAAAAGTAATGACAGAAAACTTCCCTAACATGATTAATGAAAACATTACTCAAATTTAGGAAGGGAAATAGGGGTCCCAATGAGGATGAATCCAAACATACTCACTCCAAGACACATTATAATTAAAACAGCAAATTTCAAAGATAAAGAGAGAGTACTAAAAGAATCAAGAGAGAAACAGCAAATAACATATAAGGGGGCTACAATAAGGTTATCAAATGATTATTCCATAGAAACAATACTAGCCAGAGGGAATGACAAAAAAACATTCCAAGTAATGGGAAACAAAGGCCTGCCAACAAGAATACTTTACCCAGGAAGGCTCTAATTCAAAATGTAAGTGGAAATAAGGAGTTTCCCATACAAAAGAAGATTGAAAAAATACATCTCTACCTAACCAGCATTGCAAGAAATGCTAAAGGGTCTGCTTTAAAAATAATAAGGAAACATAGAGAGAGAGAGAGAGAGAGGAACAAAGATAGAAAGGGGAGGAAATGGCAATAAATTAATATCAATCAATAATAACCTTAAATTTAATTGAATCAAATGCACCAATCACAAGACCTGGGGTAGGTGAACAGGTAAGAAAACATGACCTACACTTTTGCTATCTTCAAAATATCCATCACAAAACAAAAGATTGACACAGATTGAAAGTGAAGAGATGGAAAAATATATATCAAGCAAATGGACATGACAAAAAGGCTGGAGTGCAATACTTATTTCAGACAAAATAGATTATATGATAAAGGTCATAACAAGAGACAAAGAATGGCATTTTGTAATACTTAAGGGAACAATCCATCTAGAAGATATGACTCTGGTAAACATATACACACCTAACATAGGAGCTCCAAAATACATAAGAAAAATCTTGGAGGACTTCAAGAAGGATATACACCATAACACACTAATAGCAGGGGATTTTAATAACCCTCTATCAACAATAGGCAGATCTTCCAAACAAAAAATCACTAAGGATGTAGTGGCATTGAACAACACTCTAGAGGAAATGGACCTAATGATATATACAGAGTCTTTTACCCCAAAGAAGCAAAATATACATTCCTTTCAAAAACACATGGAACATTCTTTAAGATAGACCACATGGTAAGTCACAAGAGAAGCCTCCACAAATACAGGAAAATTGAAATCATAACAAGCATCTTCTTAGATCACAATGGCTTGAAACCAGAAACCAATCTCAAGGGAAAAAAACAAAAACACTCTAACTCATGGAGACTGAATAACATGCTTTTGAGTAATGAATGGGTTAACAATGAGATCAAAGATGAACTTAGGCTGCTCCAAGATGGTGACAGAGTAGAGAGCAGTGCTGATGGTGTTCTCGAGTACCAAAGCAGCTAGAGGACAGGATAATGAGCGTGAGACGTCTTCAGGACCCTAGGGATTGGAACGGGCAGCATCTGGACACAGGGGAGCAGAGCCCAGAGACAGAAGAGGCCAGCAGGACAGTAGGTGAGGCGTTCCCAACCGACCGGCCGGCGGGCCAAGGTCGGCTCCGGGCAGGGGCGGCTCTGCCCAGAGGGGCGCGTTTGACTGGGGCCAGTTCCGGGCTCGCTGGTGACTAGAAGTCTCAACAGAGAAGTGCGGGCAGCGAGGGCGAATGCCGTAGGGAACCCGGAATTGAACTCTTGCAGGGGAGGGACTGTGAGAAACTCACTGAGGCAACAGGGAGAGGAGGCTCCGCACGCTTGGGGCTACAGGCAGAGGAGAAGAGTCCTGCGGGAAGCCAGAGCGAGGGAGCGGGAAGTGCACCATCGGGGCGGCGAGAGGGCTGAAAAACAGAGCTGCTGGGCCACCGGGGAGACAGCAGCTGGAGGCCCCTGCAAGGGGGGAGGCCCAGCCCTGCGCAACCACACAGGCCCCCAGGCTCTGCGGGAAACAAAGCGGCGAGCCAGCGAGCCGGGAACTAGTGGCGGGGGTAACGGACCCGCCATTGCTGGAGACAAAGGCCGCATCGACCACGCCTGGGAGGGGCTCATCACAGAGGCCGCTTAAAGAACTCCGCGGAGAGCTGATTGGCTTGGGGGCATGGTGCTCGCCCCAGAAGGGCGGGACAGTGTAGGCGGACCCAGGACAGTGTTGACTGACAGGCCTGGCCTCCTCCCGGAACTGCGGAGACAGGACCAGTCGTCACAGGGACCAGCGAAATTGCGGGCTGCCCTGCAGAAGTGCAGGGAGCGAGTCCTGGGCCGGAACCTCCGCCAGGAGTGGGAGGGGGCTCCCTGCGGGCTCCAGAACACCAGTAGCCCTAAAACCCAGCCAGGCTGCTGAAGGCCCAGCCTACCTGGGGGCAGACACTCAGAATCAGCCCTACTGCGACAATCAGAGTCCCTGCCACGCGCCAAGACCGGCTAGAATATAGACTATAGACTGTAAAGTCCTGACCAAGAAAAAGAGGCAGCATCAGGAAAGGGATTGCTGCCAATCTCAAGCACCTGAATTATACCAAGAGCAATATGAACTATTAAGCCCCAACATATCCTTTGCAAAAGTTACTCCTCACATATTCTTAATCCCCGCTATACCTCAATTCACCTAAATACCCAAGGCCCTTCCCTACTCTCGAATTAAAGTCTATTCACTCTGTGGTTATAACGCATTCCCAGTCCTCAATCTAAGTATTCCTCCCTTCCCCAGCCTTTCTAAACCCATTCTTTATTCTTTTCTTCCTTCCTCTTTTTCTCTTTTT
This sequence comes from Noctilio leporinus, assembly GCA_004026585.1. Classification (NCBI taxonomy): domain Eukaryota; kingdom Metazoa; phylum Chordata; class Mammalia; order Chiroptera; family Noctilionidae; genus Noctilio; species Noctilio leporinus. The sequence continues at coordinate 512 of PVIW01018455.1, read as the reverse complement.
CTTTCTTTTTTAATTTTTCTTTTCCTTTTCTTCCTGGTAAAGCCTACAGGTTCTGGCTCCACCTGGACCAATCAGAAATCATAAAGGGGGAACACACAGCTAAAACGTTTCTTTATTAATATTGATTTCTCTTAGTCTTGTGACTTTCACCCCCCATCATTTTTTTTTCCTTTCTTTCTTTCTTTCTTTCCTCCCTTCTTTCTTTCTTTCTTTCTTTCTTTCTTTCTTTCTTTCTTTCTTTCTTTCTTTCTTTCTTTCTTTCTTTCTTTCTTCCTTTCTTTCTTTCTTCCTTTCTTCCTTTCTTTCTTTCTTTCTTTCTTTCTTTCTTTCTTCCTTCCTTCCTTCCTTCCTTCCTTCCTTCCTTCCTTCCTTCCTTCCTTCCTTCCTTCCTTCCTTTCTTTCTTTCTTTCTTTCTTTCTTTCTTTCTTTCTTTCTTTCTTTATTTCTCCTTTCTTTTCTCCCTGATAAAACCCACTGGTCCTAGCTCCACTGGGACCAACAGAGACCATAAA
>PVIW01018454.1:0-11592 GCA_004026585.1 Noctilio leporinus | reverse complement strand
TTCTACTTGCTCTGGGCTTTGTTTGTTGTTGCTCCTCTAGTTCTTGCAGCTTTGTGGTTAGGTCGTTTTTATAAACTTCTTGTAACCTTTTTTGGAAGGCCTGTATTGCTCTAAATTTCCCCCTGAGAACTGCCTTTGCTGTATCCCATAGGTTTTGGGCTGTTGTGTGTTCATTGTCATTTGTTTCCAGGAACTTTTTATTTCATCTTTGATCTCATTGTTGACCCCTTCACTGCTTAAAAGCATGTTATTCAGTCTCCATGAGTTAGAGAATTTTTGTTTTTTTCCCCTTGAAATTGGTTTCTAGTTTCAAGCCATTGTGATCCGAGAAGATACTTTGTATGATTTCAATTTTCCTATATTTGTGGAGACTTGTCTTGTGACATACCATATGGTCTACCTTAGAGAATGATCCATGTGCATTTGAAAAGAATGTGTATTTTGCTTCTTTGGGGTAAAAGAGTCCATATACATCAATTAGGTCCGTTTCATCTAGGGTATTGTTCAATGCCACAACATCTTTGGGAATTTTTTGTTTGGAAGATGTATCCATTGTTGATAGTGTAGTATTAAAATCCCCTATTACTAGTGTGATGCTGTCTATGTCTTTCTTAAAGTCTTCCAAGATTTTCCTTATATATTTCGGAGCTCCTACGTTGGATGTGTATATGTTTATCAGAGTTATTTATTCTTGATGGATTATACCCTTAAGTATTATGAAATGTCCATCTTTGTCCCTTTTTGTGGCTTTCATTGGAAAATCTATTTTATCTGAAATCAGTATTGCTACCCTAGCTTTATTTTCGTGTCTATTTGCTTGATATATATTTTTCCAACCCTTCACTCTCAATCTGTGTCAATCTTTTGTTCTGAGGTGGGTCTCTTGAAGACAGCATATATGTGGGTCATGTTGTCTTATCCATTTGGCCACCCTATGTCTTTTGATTGGTGCATTTAATCCATTTACATTTAAGGTTATTATTGATTGATACTTATTCGTTGCCATTTTCTCCCTTTGAATCTGTATTCCTCTTTGGCTTTCTCTGTTTCTTCATTTTATTTATTTATTTATTTTTAAAGCAGACCCTTTAGCATTTCTTGCAGTGCCGGTTTGGTAGAGATGTATTCTTTTAGTCTTTTTTTTGTTTGTTTGGGAAGCTCCTTATTTCTCCTTCTGTCTTGAATGAGAGCCTTGCTGGGTAGAGTGTTCTTGGTTGCAGGCCTTTGTTTACCATTACTTGAAATACTTTTTGCCATTCCCTTCTGGCTTGAATTGTTTCTGTTGAATAATCATTTGATAGACTTATTAGAGCCCCTTTATATGTTATTTGTCTTTTCTCTCTTGATGCTTTTAGGATTCTCTCTTTGTCTTTGAAATTAGCCATTTTAATAATAATGTGCCTTGGTGTTGGTCTGTTTGGGTTGATCCTCATTGGGACCCTATGTGCTTCCTGAACTGGACTAATGTTTTCACTCATCATGTTAGGGAAGTTTTCTATCATGACTTTTTTGAACAGGTTTTCCATTCCTTGTTTCTCTTTTCCTTCTGGTATCCCTATGATACCAATGTTGTTACATTTCATGTTGTCCTGCAGCTCTCTCAAACCCTCTTCAGCCTTGTTCAGCCTTTTTTTATTCTCTGGTACTATCTTGGAGTATTTGTCTATATTATTCTCCAACTCGCTGATCTGGTCCTCTGCTTCCTCTAGGCTACTGTTGGTTCCTTCTACTGTATTCTTCAAATCAGAAATTGTATTCTTCATTTCCTCCTGGCACTTATTGATAGTTTCTATGTCCTTTTTCATGTTGCTGTAGCTTTCAGTAAGTTCCTTGTAGCTTCCCTGGAGTTTTTTGTAGTTCTCCTGGAGTTGTTTATAGTTTTCTTTGATGTGGCTGAGCTCACTGAGCTTCTCTATCATCATTCTTTTGAATTCCTTATCTGATATTTCAGGTGCCTCTGTTTCATTTGGTGGTCTTTCTGGGGATTTTTCCTTTCCTTTTGGTAATGGACTGATTCTTTTTTTTCCCCATTTTTGGTGTCTGTTGTTGCTTGCTTTTTATTTTTTTGTTTTTTTCCTTGGATTAACCTGCTTTGCTTTCTTGCCTTAGTTGAGCACCCTTCTGTGATAGGACATTTATGGAGTTCAATGTTGCCGTCTCCCAGATTTTCTCCACTTGTTGTTCTTGGTGTGTCCTTTATTTGGGCTTTCTGGTTGTATTCTGGACCTGTGGGCTGCTCTCCTGCAGGTCTCCGCTGCCTCTCAGCTGTGCTCCCCTGAGTCCAGATGCTGACTGCTCCAATTTTTAGGGACCTGGAGACATCTGGCATTCCCTATCCTGTCCTCTAGCTGCTCTGATACTCAAGAACACCATCAACACTGCTCTCTACTGTGTCGCCATCTCTGTTCTCCCCAACTTGGGAATGAATCTTGAACACACTTTAATTAACTTTTCTTTATCCATGAACATTACAATGTGTTCAATCTTCAACTTTAACAGCCTCTTTATTGGAATGAGGTTGTTTATTAACTTCTCTCTCAGAAATGCTCCATACATTATAGTCTAAAGGGTTTGCATCCAGTGAACTAGTCAGCCATATTTCCTTTGACCAGAATTCAGGAACATTGACACTGAGAAATTCTTGCACATTCTGGCATTATATGCTGGTGCACCATCTTATTGGAAGATAAAATTATGTCCATTTGTGACTTGCTTCATCCACGATACAACTACTACTCTCAAAATGTCAAGGTAAACATCAGCAGTTACCTTCAAGCCTTGTGGAAACAAATCCATGGTTATGATATCTCCTTCATTGCTGACAACACCTAATACCATCACTGCAACAGTAAATTTTGTTTTCATGACAATCGGGATTTCATTAAGATTCTCACAGAACCACCTGTTGTTTCTTCTGTTGACTGTTTGGTTCTGCTGAAACTTCTTTGCATCAGAGAAGAAAATCAGAGTTTGTTTTTTCTTTGGGATATTTTCATTTTGTTAGCAGTTTCCTTGCTTTGTCAAAGTGCCTTTCTTTTGTCTGCTGTGTCATAAACTGGCCTCTTCTAAGAACATATGATCTGTATCTGATATCTTCAACAATTACCTTGTGAACCATTGCATCTAACATCTGCAGTTCTCTTGCTATGGAGTGCGTTGACTTTCCTGGGTCTTCATTGATGATCTCCTGGATTCTGTGTATAATATTTGGACTTGTGCAATCCTTGCATACCTTATGCATTTTCCTTGTTGGTGTGGCAACATCAGGATCAGCATCATACACCTCCTCAACATTGTAAAGTGTACATAAATGTTGTTGAAATCTGCAATTTCCTTAGCAGTTTATTGTGCTTGCAGTCCAGAAATTATGGTTGCTCTAACACCGTATTTCTTCAACATGATGGTTGCTCTCAGAATGTAATACTTTATATCTGAAATAATGATGTGAAATCATAATCTTAGAAACCTAGTTTTCCTAAATTAATAAGAAGCATGTGAAATAAGGAGATGCAAGGTTATTGCTAATGTGTTGTGTGCACATTGCTTATAGTCTGTCCCAAAAATATTGGCTCCACAAACTGTTTTAATCTTTTCATTAGGTCGATACTTTCAGGTCAGGCCTCATATACATATATATTTTTCCTTTGTTTGTCCTTCTATTCTTTCCTCCATCCATATGCCCACTTCATCCATTTATCCATCAATTTATCTCTTGATCTATCTATTGATCCAATCAATGAGTAGTATTGAATGCCTAACTTCCAGGGCCAGGATTAAGTACTGGGGATAAGATGATGAGGGAAAAAAAAACTAGATTCAGAAGAATCCTGACATTCAGAAGAAAAAAACTAGATTTGGCTATCCTGACATTCTTTCTTTCACCTCATACTCAGCCTACGGCTGGAAAAAGCATAGTCCAGAGCCAAAAAAGAAAATCAGTTCCAGGAAGGTTGGGATAAGAGAAAGGAAATTCTAAATGACAAACTGAATAGTTTATGGCCCCACCTGTAACCAGGTGGTAGACTTTTCAGCATTACTATTAGAATCAGATTGTGGTGGAGACAGAGTTGTGTTCTTGCCTTCTCTCCAAGTCTAACCCCCCCAAACAAAGACTCTTCTTCCCCTGCTCTTCCATGCTAGTCACCTTCAAACAACTGGTGTTGCACAACTCACTAAAAACAAGTTTTTAGCACAGCAGCAGAGCGCTTCAACTTAAGTACATTTATGTATAGAAAATACACTAAAGACAATCCATATAGTAAATATTAGAAAAAGCTAGTTTCTTTCTAATTCATTGGATTATACAAACCCAGATATTTTATTTGGCACACATCCTTGGTACCTGCTCCTGCCCTCAGATTAAAAAAAAAAAGAAAAGAAAAAAAGTGTTGTCTTTGGTTCCCTATTCTTTGTCTGTGTAGGGCAAGGTCCAGAGTATGAAGAGAGGGAGTGGAGTAGAGATGATAGAGAAAGGGAGGTACTTAGGTAGAGAGCTAGAGATAAGAGCAGAGAAATCTGGAGAGCTACTGAGGCATGGGGTAAGTTGGCTGTAGAAACTTTCTGGTCTATGCAGGTTGGGATAGATGGAGATTCTGAGAAGTGCCCTTTGAAGCTTGTGTGTGTGTGTGTGTGTGTGTGTGTATGTACTGAGGTCAAGTTCTAGGTGCCTTTAGCTTCTTGGCTTTTCTGAATGTGATCTCTGCAGAGATGTGGGCAGAGTTGGGGAAGTGACTTGTTCTTTACATTATAAAAAATTAAAAAAAATGATGATTTAAGGCAGGTCTCTAAACCTCAGCAATATTGACATTTGAGGCTAGAATCATTCTTAGCTGTGTGTATCATCCTGTGCATAGAGCTGCCCTCTTACTATCTCCAACTGAGCATGTCTGTATTCATTTCCTCTTGCTGCTATAATAAACAACCACAGAGTGATACAAAGTCTTTCTCTTGTAGTTGAGAATCAAGGTGCCAGCAGGATGGCATTCCTTCTGGAGGCTCTAGGCCAGAATCAGTTTTCCTTGCCTAGAGAAATAGCTTTTAGAGGCAATCTGTCTTCTTGGTTAGTTAGTATCCTCTTCTCCGTCTTTAAAGCCAGTGTCATTGCAGCTTTCTCTTTCTCTCTCTGCTCTTCTTTTCTGACTCTGACCCTCCTGCCTCCTTACAAGAACCCATGTGATGGCATTGGGCCACTGGAAAATCCAGGAGTTTCCCCATTTCAAAATCCTTAACTTAATCACATTTGCAAAGTCTCTTTTGTTGTATGAGGTGATACACTCTGGAGATTTGGACATGGACAGTGTATGTGTGTGTGTGTGTGTGTGTGTGTGTGTGTGCATGTGCGTGTGTGTGTGGTGGTGGTCGTGTTGGTGGGGATTATTCTACCTACCATAGTTTCCAAATGAAACTTTTGACAATCCTCCCCAGCCAGCTCTTCCTCAGCCCTCTCCCACAGTAATTGGTCAGCAAAATTTCTTGGCTCTTTGAAGTATCCCCAGAACACACCACCTCTCTCACCTGCTCTAGTCAAAGTCATATTCAACTTTTGCCTGAAGTAATACAGTAGCCTCCAGCTGGCCTCCTGCTGTCAGACACTCAGAGTGGCCTGTCAGCATGGCATAGTCTGCTCCTTTCTGGCCTTGTTTCTTGCTCCCTTCTCTGTTCTCCTACTCTTAGGCATGTTGGCATCCTTGGACTTTTTGCACCAGTTTTCCCTCTGCCTGGAAAACTTTGCAGCCTTCTCAATGAGGCCTTTCATGACCATTCCTTAAATGTCTCCTCTGACAGCTAGCCCCTTCATCAGCTTGTTCTGTTCTGCTTTTCCATTGCCTTTAGTTCCTGTCACATACCACATGTCATGTGCTCTGCTCACTTACCATGTTGCTTGTCTTCCCTGTTAGAATGCATGTCTCACAAGGGGGATCTTGGCCTGCATTATTTATGATTGATCCCCAAGTGAAATGCAGTTCTGGAATGTAATAGATGCTAGAACACAGTTGTAGGAGAGGTGAATGAAGAATGAAATCTGTGTTAGTTCTAGGAAGGTGCCAAAGATGCAAGCTGCCTGGGGCTGTGGGTTTAGTGAGGAAGATGGGAGTCTGTCAGAGCTATGCTTGAGAAAATTTTCCCTTTCAGCCTCTGTGGGTTCTGGACTGGGTATGAGATGAGGTGGGACTGTAGGGGCTTCCAGCAGGGCTACTATCAAAAAGCTGAGTTTGGCCAATGGTAGGAACACAGGTGAGCAAGGGCTGTACTGTTTGTGACTGCATGGACATACTTATTAGTTAGTAGGAGGGCCTGGTCACCATATCTACATGTGTGAGAATTAAAAAAAAATTTTTTTTTGAGGACCAAGATGGTGGAGGATTAAGTGGAGCTACACCAATCTCCTCCCAGAACCAATCTGGAATTACAACTTAATTGGGGAGAAATCATCCAGAATAACCAACAGAACACCAACTGAAAGAAGCCTTATAACCACAGACAGAACAGGAGAGGCTGCTTCTTCACAACATGACTGGTAGGAAGTGTGGAGATATGAGAGAGCTGGTGGGGCTCACATGGGCAGAAGCTAAAGAGATAGAGAGACATCTCAGCAGCCAGGGGTTACATCTTAGAAGGGTGGGTTCTAAACCCCCAACTGGGCTTCCTAGCCTACAGCAACAAAGCTGAGAGTAAAAAGCAAAAAGCTATGAAAAGGAAAAAGCTGCTAGGTTTAGTCTGCTTGAATGAAAGATGGAGTTTTTTAAGGGACCAAGCATGAAAATACATCGACACCGATTTACCCTGGTCTCCAGCAGAGGGCAGAGTGGGCTGGAGATGCATGAGGAGAGTTTGGGGTGTTGGCTTTGTGGGAAGAAATGAGGGAGCAGTCCACAAGGTCCCAGTGCTGACCCATCCCCCATAGAGCAAGCAGACTACTCTTCTCCAAGTGGTAGCAAACTGAAGGGAAGGTATAGCCCCACCCAGTGGTGCCTAAACCTGGTGGCTGATCACAGATTGATTGGAGTAATAACTGAATTAATCTGCCCTGCCCAGCGGTACTTGGGCCAGACCCCTGATCACAGATTGATTGGGTTACAACTGAGTTAATAAGTCCTTCCCAGCAGTGCCTACACCTAACAGTTGATCACAGGTTAATTGTATTAAAAACTGAAGGACACAAAGACAGTGGATTTCTGGTAGGCTCCAATAGCCTGACTAGATCCAGACTGGAACACGAGCTGACATCACTTGGGGTGGATCCAGAAAGGAAAGAAAGTACACCTCTACACTACAGAAGGTCACACCACAAAGTCTGGAAATCAAAGCAGGTCAACCTAAGAAGCAAAAACCAAACCAAACCAAACCAAACCAAAACAAAACAAAAGAGTCACTTAATATGGGGAGGCAAAGAAACAAACCCTCACCAAAAGGAAAGGAGGAATCTCTAGAAAGAGTGTGAAATTAAATAGAGGCAAGGAATTCAGAATAAATGACACAGAAGCTCAATGAGCTCAGCAAGTTCAAAGAAAAACTACAAACAATTCCAGGGGAACTACACAGAACTCCAGGGAAGCTACAAGGAACTTACTGAGAACTACACCAGCATTTAAAAGGACATAGAAACTATCAATAAGAGCCAGGAAGACATGAAGAATACAATTTATGAATTGAAGAACACAGTAGAAAGAATCAAAAGCAGACTAGAGAAAGCAGAGGATTGGATGGGTGAGCTGGAGAACATGATAGAAAAAAATTGCCAGGTAGTGCAACAAAACAAAACAAAAAAGACCGAAAAAGAGTGAATAGGTTTTAAGAGAGCTGCAGGACAACACGAAACACAATCATATCTGTGTCATTGGAATACCAGAAGAAGAAATGCAAGGGATAGAAAACCTATTTGAAAATTCATGACAAAAAACTTCCTTGACTTGAGGAGAGAAAAAGTCATGTAAGCTCAGGAAGCACAGAGGGTCCCAATGAAGATTAAACCAAACAGGTCTACTCCAAGACATATCATAATTAAAATGGCAAATTTCAAAGACTAAGAGAGAATCCTAAAAGCAGCAAGAGGAAAATAGCTAATAACAAACAAGTGGGCTCCAATAAGGTTAGTAGCTGATTTCTCCACAGAAAAACTAAAAGCTAGAAGGGAATGGCAAAAAATATTCCAGACAATGAAAAACAAAGGCCAACAACCAAGACTATTCTACCCAGCAAATCTCTCATTCAAAATGGAAGGTGAAATAAGGAGTTTCCCAGATAAAAGGAATACATCTAAAAGAATACATCTCCACCAAACCAACATTGCAAGAGATGCTAAAAGGTTTGCTTTAAAAAAATGGAGAAAGAGAGAGAAAGAGAGAGAGAGAGAGAGAGAAAGGAGCACAGGTACAAAGGGGAAAAAAATGATAATAAATAAGTACTTATCAATAATAACCTTAAATGTAAATAGTGGATGGATGTAATACAACAACAATAAATTTTTTAAAAAATGTAAATGGATTAAATGAACCAATCTTTTGACATAGGGCTTCTGAATGGTTAAGAACCAACTTTAATCTATGGATGCTTTAAAATAATATTGTTATAAGTAGATTTTACTAAGTAATGTATAGTTTGTATTTTTGTTGTATCTGCATTACTACAGGTTAAGTGTAGTTATTACACACTGGAATTATTAACTGGAATTATTTCCTAAGTTGGGAAAATCAAGTTGCAATAATTCTTAGAAAAGTTGAATGTAGTTAAGGGAAAAAAGAAGTAAGAAAATGTGGGTGTATATTACATAGAATACATGCTATCTTTCCTATTTGTTGTTACAAAGTGGAGGCTTGTTTGTGGGTGTATATATATATAGATTTTATTAACAGTCTATGTTTTCAATATCAACCAACTGGTAGTTGGTGTGTTCAGAAATTAGTCAATCTTTAGGTTAGAAAAGATGCTGAGAGTGAAGAGTAATATGGAATGGAGGTTACCAACTTTTTAGCTATATGACTTATGTACATAGGCAATATATATTCTAATATTAGTAATTATAATAGATGAGATTCCTTTCAAATGGATAGTGGAAATAGACTTTTCAAGCAATGAAGGCCTTCAAACTGGGAGTGCTTGGGAAAATGTATTAATGCTATAATAAACTTCATTATTCAAATGTGAACATTCCTAATCTCTATCTCAACACACTCTTAAATAGTTCAGTTTTTAGTTTAAGACCACATAGGAAGTCAACCACAAGCTCAAAAAAATAGCTAGAATACTATACTACAAAATTGTTTAAATTTTAGGGCCTTTTTATATATTTTTATTTATTTTTTATTTTACCTCAATTTCTACTGTGTGGGAACCAGCTGAGCAATGGCAGTGCCATTATTTCTGAAGGTTTCAACTAGTAAAGTGTGTGTTAAGGAGAAACAGAGGATGTTGAAAGAAATAAGACATCTGAACGGCAAAAAAAAAAAAAAAAAAAAATCAGTATACTATCTAAGATGGAAAATGCCTAAAAGAATGAGTTGCAGTTCTAGTAGCTTAAAATAAAGTTGAGATGTATTATTAGAGGGGATGGGATCTGACTCAGAAATGAAATTCATTTTTTACTGTGGGTTTGGCACTGTCTCTAGGCCCGCTTTCATGAAAGTGAATTTTGCAATACACCATTTCTGTGATATATTTCACAAAAACAACATTCCTGAGTAAGGTAAGTTTAAAATAAAAATGTATAATTTACTACAACATATCTAAAATATTATCATTTAACATGTATTATATAACATATTGACATATTTAAAAATTTTTAAACTAACTCTTTAAAATCCAGTATGTACTTTGTAGTATATTGCAATTTGAACTAGTCACATTTTAAATGGCTACCATATTGAACACTGCAAAATTAAAGAATAAAAAAGATTAAATCTTTTTTTAATTTTATTGTGGTTGTATTACATCCATCCTCTTTTTGCTCCCCTCTGTCCCCATCCCACCCACCCATTCCCCCCAAAGTCAATCCCACCTGTTGTCCATGTCCATGGTTCCTTTATAATAGGTTCTTGTCTAAGCTGCTCCCCTTTCTTGCCTCTGCCTCCCCCCTCCCAACAACCCCTTTCCCCCTAACCACTAAAGGCCTATTCCTTGTATTCATATACTTGGTTCTGTTTTGCTTGTTGTTAGTTTTGCTCATTATTGTCCCGTAATGGGTGAGATCATATATTTGTCCTTCCCTAACTGGCTTATTTCACTAAGCATAATACTCTCCAGTTCCATCCATGGTGTTGCAAACGGTACAAGTTCCTTCTTTCTTTCTGCTATATAGAATTCCATTGTGTAAATATACCAAAGTTTTTTGATCCAATCATCCACCAATGGGCACTTAGGCTGTTTCCAGCACTTGGCACTATTGTAAATAGTGCCGCTATGAACATAGGTGTGCATAGGTTCTTATGAATTGGTGTCTCAGGCTTCTTTGGGTATAGTCCAAGTAGTGGAATTGCTGGATCAAAAGGCAGTTCCATTTTTAGTTTTTTAAGGAAACCCCATACTGTTTTCCACAGTGGCTGCGCCAGCCTACATTCCCACCAACAGTGTATGAGGGTACCCTTTGCCCCGCATCCTCGCCAACACTTGTTATTTGTTGATTTGTTGATGATTGCCATTCTGACAGGTGCGAGGTGGTATCTTAATGCAGTTTTACTTTGCATCTCTCTGATGACTAGCGATGTTGAGCATTCTTTCATATGACTCTGGGCCCTTTGTATATCTTCCTCAGTGAGTTGTCTGTTCAGGTCCTATGCCCATTTTTGAATTGGGCTGTCTGTCTCCCTGGTGTTGAGTTGCATTAGTTCTTTATATATTTTGGAGATCAGATCCTTGTCTGAGGTATCATTGGCAATTATGTTTTCCCATACAGTTGGTTCCCTTTGAATTTTGCTGATATTTTCGTTAGCTGAACAGAAACTTTTCAATTTGATACAGTCCCATTTGTTGATTCGTTCTTTGATTTCCTTTGCCCTTGGTGAAGTATCAGTAAACATATTTTTGCGTAGGACATCCAGAAGTTTACTGCCTATATTTTTCTCCAGGACCTTTATGGTGGCACTGCTTATGTTTAAATCCTTTATCCATCTTGAGTTTATTTTGGTGTATGGTGTAAGTTGGTGGTATAGTTTTAATCTTTGTGCATGTTGCTGTGCAGTTCTCCCAACACCATTTGTTGAAGAGACTGTTTTTACTCCATTGGATGTTCCTTCCCCCTTTGTCAAATATGAGTTGACCATAGAGTCCTGGGTTAATTTCTGGGCTCTCTATTCTGTTCCACTGATCTATATGTCTATTCTTATGCCAGTACCATACTCTTTTGATGACAGTAGCCTGGTAGTATTGTTTGAAGTCCGGTATTGTGATTCCTCCTACTTTGTTCTTCTTTCTCAAGATTGTGGTGGCATTTTTGGCTCCACATAAATTTTTTTTTTTTAATTTTATTGTTGTTGTATTACATCCATCCCTTTTTTGCTCCCCTCTGTCCCCCTCCCCACCCACCCTTTCCCCCCAAAGTCAATCCCACCTGTTGTCCATGTCCATGGTTCCTTTATACTAGGTTCTTGTCTAAGCTGC
>PVIW01018453.1:0-11599 GCA_004026585.1 Noctilio leporinus | reverse complement strand
AGCCAAGTGCTGGAAACAGCCTAAGTGCCCATCAGTGGATGATTGGATCAAAAAACTTGGGTACATTTACACAATGGAATTCTATATAGCAGAAAGAAAGAAGGAACTTGTACCCTTTGCAACAACATGGATGGAACTGGAGAGTATTATGCTTAGTGAAATAAGCCAGTCAGTGAAGGACAAATATCATATGATCTCAACCATTACGGGACAATAATGAACAAAACTAACAACAAGCAAAACAGAACCAAGTATATGAATACAAGGAATAGGCCTTCAGTGGTCAGAGGGAAAGGGGTTGGGGGGAGGGGGGAGGCAGAGGCAAAGAAGGGGAGCAGCTTAGACAAGAACCTAGTATAAAGGAACCATGGACATGGACAACAGGCGGGATTGATTTGGGGGGGAATGAGTGGGTGGGGAGGGGGACAGAAGGGAGCAAAAAGGGGATGGATATAATACAACAACAATAAAATTTTTAAAAAATATCCCTTATATTCACATATAATGGGCTTATAATCTTAAATGAATTGATAAATATTTAAACCTTTTCCTCAGTTTTGATATTGATAGATTTATTTCACATAAACTAAAGCTTTCTGGAGTCCACAAGTTTTAGGAGTTAAAATAATTGTGAGGCCAAAATCTCCAAAGGAAGATGTCCTGACTTGCACAGGACATAAATCTGAACTATTCAGTTTTAAAAAGAAAGAATTCACCCTGGCTGGTGGCTCAATGGATAGGTGCTGACTCACAAACCCAAAAGTTGCTGGTTCAATTCCCAGTCAGGGCACATAACCAGGTTGCAAGCCAGGTCCCCAGCCAGGTCCTTAGTTGGAGGACCATACATTGATGTTTCTTGCCCTTTCTTCCTCCCTCTCTACCCTTCTCTCTGAAAATAATGAATTAAGTCTTTTTTTAAATAAATAACTAAAATAGAAAGAATGCAATGGCTTTAAGCCATAGACCTCAAGACTCACGGTTTACAGCTGTTGATGTAAATGGTGACAATACACTCAGGACTATGTCTATATGTTTGCATATACACATGTGTATGTGTAGTCCAGCTAAACAAAAAAGATTTGGGGGATTAAAAAGAAAACAAAAATCTAAATAGTGTTTTTTATTAGAGATGTACCGAAAAATAATCATATAAAAAAGTTCAAAGACAGGTGGAAAGCAACCATACATTGATGTCTCTCTCCCTCTTTGCCTCTCTCTCTTCCCCTCTTTCTAAAAATAATAAAATAAAATCTTTAAAAACAATTTTAAAAAAACAAAGAAAGATGTTCTTTTAAAAAAAAATTCAAAGAAAAAGAACAAGAAAACACAAAAATGGTAATATTAACCAAAACAAAGCCAATGCAGTTACATTGCCAGTAAACAAAACTGGCTTTTTGGGAAGTGACAAGTGTTCAGAGGAGCAACACAGCAGGCCTCTTATCTCTGACAGTGCTAAAACTCCTCAAAAATAAAACAAGGACAAGCTCCGTTCATTTAGACATCACCTCTGAATAACTTAAGGGCTAAAGAAAAAAAATCACAATGGAAATTTTTTAATATTTAAAACTAAAATGTAACAAAAACACTCTGGTCAAACCCATAAGTCCAATTGAGACAGAAGCCACATCAGCAGCAGAGAGGAGAGACCAAAATAAACAGTATTCACCCAATTTCAGAAGCTAGAGAAACATCAAACAAAACAAAGAACAAGTAAGAAATAAAATAATAAGAACAGAAGTTAGGGAAACAAAGAATCAACAGACACCAGAGAGGACAAATAAAACCATGTGTTACTTTCCTGACAAGCTCATGTCCAGAGGACCAAGAGAAAAAGAAGAGCATGCAGTCACCTTAGGAATTGAAGGCTGCACTGATTAAGAGATCAAAGGATTCAGACTCCATCCTAAGCCTACATTCATCAAAGCAGCAATGCAACTGGCATAAACAAAGATGCCCAGATCAACAGGATGGGATCAAGAGCCTGGAGATGGTCCCTCACTGCATCAGCGGCTGTCAGAATAAGGACACAGACATGCATGGAGAAGAAGAGCCTCTGCAGCAAGCAGCACTGGGCAACTGGACAGACAGATGCCCAAGAATGACACTAGACCACCTTCTGACACTACACACAACAATAAACTCAGAATAGATTAAAGACTTAAATGTAAGACCTGATAAACAAGTGGAACTAGAGCAAACTAAAAAGGGTTTTCTCAGGGAAAAAAAATCAAAATGAAAAGACAACCTACTGAATAGGAGAAGATACTTGATAATGGTACATCTGATAATGGGTGAATATCCAAAATTTATAAAGAACTCTTAAAACTCAACACCAACACCACATAAACAAAATGAAAGATAAAAAGCATGTGATCATATCAATAGATGCTGAAAAAGCATTTGATAAAGTACAGCACCCATTTACGATAAAACCACTCAGCAAAGTGGGAATAGACAGAGCATAATAAAGGCCCTATATGAGAAACCTGCAGCCAACATCATACTGAATGGGCAAAAACTAAAATCTTTCCCCCTAAGATGAGGAACAAGACAAGGCTGTCCACTCTGTCCACTTCTATTTAACTTTTGGAAGTTATAGCTATAATGATCAGGCAAGTAAAAGGAATCAAAAGTATCCAAATTGGAAAGGTGTAAGTAAAACTGTCATTATTTGCAGATGACACAATAGTGTACATAGAAAACCCTACAGACTCCACCAAAAAACTACTCAACCTAGTAAGTGAATTTGGCAAAATAGCTGTATACAAAGTCAATATCTAGAAATCAAAGGCATTTTTGTACACCAACAGTGAAACATCAGAGATAGAAACTAGAAAAAAACCCATTTACTATAGCAACAAGAAAAAATTAAAAACCTAACAATAAACTTAACCAAGGAGGTAAAAGGCCTATACTTGGAACACTACGAAACACTGAAGAAAGAAATTAAGGAAGATATAAGTAAATAAAAGCATATAGTATGTTCATGGATGGGAAGAATGAACATCATTAAAATGTCCATACCACCCAAAGCAATGTATAGATTCAATACAATCCCAATTAAAATACCAAGGACATATTTTACAAATACAGAAAAAATACTTCAAAAATTTATATAGGTCCCATCCAGGTCACTGGGACGCCAAAAAGTCTAAGCGGACCCTCGCTGACCATGCTGTCTCGAGTGGTACTTTCTGCTGCCTCCATAGCAGCCCCCTCTCTGAAGAACGGAGCCCTGCTAGGTCCAGGGGTATTGCAGGCCACAAGGATCTTCCACACTGGGCAGCCAAGTCTTGCCCCTGTACCACCTCTTCCAGAACATGGAGGAAAAGTTCGTCATGGGCTGATCCCCGAGGAATTCTTCCAGTTCCTCTATCCTAAAACCGGTGTGACAGGACCTTATATGCTCGGAACTGGGCTTATCCTATATTTTCTATCCAAAGAAATATATGTGGTTACTCCGGAGACCATTTCTGCCATATCAACAATAGGGGTGCTTGTCTACATAATTAAAAAATATGGTGCCTCTGTTGGGGAATTTGCTGATAAACTCAATGAGAAAAAAATTGCCCAACTAGAAGAAGTGAAACAGGCTTCCATCAAAGGCATCAAGGATGCAATTGATATGGAGAAGTCCCAGCAGGCACTGCTGGAAAAACGCCATTACCTTTTCGATGTCCAAAGGAATAACATTGCTATGGCCTTGGAGGTTACTTACCGGGAGCGGCTGCATAAAGTGTACAAGGAGGTGAAGAATCGCCTGGACTATCATATCTCGGTGCAGAATATGATGCGTCGGAAGGAGTAGGAGCACATGATAAATTGGGTGAAGAAGCACGTAGTGCAGAGCATCTCTGCACAGCAGGAAAAGGAGACAATTGCCAAGTGCATTGCAGATCTAAAGTTGCTTGCAAAGAAGGCCCAAGCACAGCCAATTATGTAAATAAATCTATTGAGACTGAGACAGCTAGAAACACTTGACCAACTGTCTAAAAACGAGGCTGTGACAAAAGCACCTTCTACTGGATTCCAATTTACCCCACCGAAAATGAAAAGCGTGAATTTCATCTAATGACAGAATAAAAAGTCTTGCCGGTAAAAAAAAAAAAAAAATTTTATATAGAGCCAAAAATGACCACAAATAGCCACAGCAATCTTGAAAAAGAATAACAAAGTAGGAGGAATCACAATACCAGATATCAAACAATATCATAAGGCCACTGTAATTAAAACAGTATGGTATATACAGATAAATGAAACAGAATTGAAAGCCCAGAAATAAACACAGGTCTCTATGATCAATTAATATTTGACAAAAGAGGAAGTAGCATAAAATGGAGTAAAAATAGCCTCTTCAATAAGTAGTGTTGGGAGAACTGGACAGGGACATGTAGAAATATGAAACTAGACCACCAACTTACACAATACACCAGAATAAACTCAAGATGGATAAAAGACTTAAACATAAGCCATGCCACTATAGAAGTTCTAGAGGAAAACATAGTAAGCAAAATTTCAGATATCACATGCAGCAATATTTTCACTGATATTTCTCCTAGGGCAAAGGTTAAAGGAACAAATAAACAAATGGGACTACATCAAACTAAAAAGTATCTGCTCAGCTAGAAAAAAATCAGCAAAATTAAAAGGGAACCAACAATATGGGAAAACATATTTGCAAATGATACCTCAGACAAGGGTTTGATCTCCAAAACACATAAAGAACTATATGGCTCAACACCAGGAAGATAGACAACCCAATTAAAAAATGGGCAAGGGACCTGAACAGACACTTCTCTGAACAGGACGTGCAAAGGGCCCATAGGCATATGGAAGAATGCTCAACAGACTTAACCATCAGAGAGATGCAAATTAAAACCACGATTAGATGCTACCTCACACCTGTCAGAATAGTCATCATTAACAAATCAACAAACAAGTGCTAGTGAGGATGTGAAGAGAGGGGAATCCTGGTGCACTGTTGGTGGGAATGCAGGCTGGTGCAGCCACTATGGAAAACAATATGGAATTTCTTCAGAAAACTAAAATGAAACTGCCTTTTGATCTAGTGATTCCACAGCCTTAATTATACCCAAAGAATCCTAAAACACCAATTCAGAAGAACCTATGCAGCCCTATGTTCATAGCAGTTATAATAGCCAAGTGCTAGAAATAGCCTAAGTGCCCATCAGTGGAAGAATGGACCAAAACACTTTGGTACATTTACACAATGGAATACTATGCAACAGAAAGAAAAAAGGAACTCCTACCTTTTGCAACAGCATGGATAAAACTGGAAAGTATTATGCTTATTGAAATAAGCCAGGTAGTGAAAGACAAATACCACATGATCTCACCTAATACAGGAACCTAATGAACAAAACAAACAAATAAGCAAAATAAAACCAGAGGCATGGAAATAAAGAACAGATTGACAGTGAACAGAGGGGAAGGGGGAGGGGAAGAAAGGGGGGAGAAGGGGAAGATTTTAGTCAAGAAACTAGTATAAATGACCCATGGACATCGACAACAAGGTCGGGTTAACTGAGGGAGACAGAATGGAGTAGGTGAGGCAGGGGAGAGCAATGGGGGAAAAGTGGGACAACTGTAATACTACAACAATAAATTTTAAAAAAGTTTTTAAACTCAACACCAAAAGCTCTACCTGGTTGCACAGTAGATAAGGTGCTGGCCTGCAAACCCAAAGGTCACTGGTTCGATTCCCAGCCAGGGCACATAACCAGGTTGCAAGCCAGGTCTCCAGCCAAGTCTATAGCTGGAGGCAGGTGAAAGGCAACCACACGTTGATGTCTCTCTCCCTCTCTGCCTCTCTCCCTTCCCTTCTCTAAAAAAATAATAAATTAAAAAAATCTTTAAAAGAAAAAAAAAAAAAAAAAACTCAACACCAAAAAAATAAAAAGACCAGATTCCACCACCCTCCCATATGGCAACCATTAGTCTGTTCTCTATAGCCAAGAGTCTGTTTCTGAAAAAATATATATGTATGGCCAACAGGTATCTGAAAAGATGCTCAGTATCACTAATCATCAGGGAAATGCAAAACCATGAAGATAATCACTTCATGCCTATTAGAATACCTATCAGCAAAAAGGTAAGAAATAACAAGTGCTGGTAAGGATGTGAAGAAAAGGGACCCCTCATGAACTGTTGGTGAGAATGTAAATCAGTGCAGCCACTGTGGAAAACAGTATGGAGATTCCTCAAAAAAAAAAACTGAAAGTAGAACTACTCTACGACCCAGCAATTCTACTTCTACTTATTTATCCAAAGGATACAAAAACTCAAATTTGAAAAAATATCTGCATTGCAGCATTATTCACAATAGCCAAGAAATAGAAATAGCCTAAGTGTCCATCAACTGATAAGTGAATAAAGAAGATACAGTGCACTTATACAAAAGAATACTATTCGTACATTTAAAAAGAAGGAAACCCTACCATTTGGGACAAGATGAATGGACCCAGAGGGAATGATGCCAAGTGAGATAAACCAGACAGAGAAAGACAAATACTACATGGTATTACTTACCTGGGTGTGTCGGGGAATGGAGGAAATGGGGAGACACTGGTTAAATGATACAAACTTTCAGTTATAAGATGAAAAAATCTGAGAATCTATTGTACAACATGGTTAAAAAAAATACGAGGGGAACTTCTGGCCAAGATGGAGACATAGGTAGATACCCTGTATTTCCCTTGCAGCTAGAAGAAATTTACATCTACCCCAAAACTAAATAAAAACAACACAGAAATTTCAGAAGATTGGACTACATGGAAGTGCAACAAGTGAAGAAGTAATGAAATACTCAGCCAGACAGGTTGGAGGGTTGGAGGTGGGGAGGGCCACAGCAAAAAAAACACAGTCATACATTTAAACCCGGGAAGTGATCTTGGGGTCAGACCACAGAAGCCCATGGTTCCAGCACTATGGAAAATAGAGCCAACAGATGTAGCAGCTGCTCTGGGACTGAGGCCACAGTGACAAGCACAGTTATACATTTAAACCTGGGAAGCAATCCTGGGGCCAAACTGTGCAGCCCACAGTTCCAACACCTAGAAAAATAAAACCAGCAGCTGCAGCCACAACAGCAGCAGTATAGGAACTGAGATGATGAAAGAAGTACAGTCATACATTTAAACTTAGAAATCAATTCCAGGGCCAGACCATGCAGCCCACAGTGTGGGGAAAACAGAGCCACATTGCTTCTGAAAACCAGTGGGGGTCTGGGTGGAGAAAGAAATAGCCGGCCTCAATGGGCAAGCGGCATTGTTCCCTCTCAGACCCCTCCCCCACATACAGCACCAAACGATAGTGAAACAGGTCACCTGGCACTGACAAATTCCTAAGACTCTGCCCCTTGCAACATAACAAGTGTGACAGAACTACCTAAGATACAGAGGCAACCACAGATACAGAAAGCTGTCAAGCTAAGGGGACAGAGAAGTATGGCCCAAAAGAGGGAGCAGATCTTGGTGCCAGTGGGAGAACTGAGCAATGAAGAGATAGCCAACCTAACAGATGCAGAGTTCAAAACGCTGGTGATTAAGATGCTCACAGGCTTCACAGATATGCTTAAATACAACAAATGCAGAAAGAAAGAAGTGAACACTAGGCTATGTGAAACAAAAAATTCACACAAAAACAAGGGTGAAAGGAAGAAAACTGGGGTTCAAATCAATGAATTGGAACATAAGGAAGAAATAAACAATCAGTACAGGAAGAGAAACAAGAATTTTTTTTTAAAGATTTTATTTAATTATTTCTAGAAAGAGGGGAAGGGAGAAAGGCAGAGAGGGAGTGAGACATCAATGTATGGTTGCCTTTCACCTGCCTCCAGCCACAGATCTGACTGGCGACCTGGTTTGCAACCTTGTTATGTGCCCTGGCTGGGGAATCGAACCTGCGACCTTTGGGTTCGCAGGCTGGCGCCTTACCCCACTGTGCTACCAGCCAGGGCTTGAAAACAAGAATTAAAAAATAAATAAAAACAACAAAACAAGAAAAGACATAGAACTCTCTGAGATAACTTAAAATGTGCCAATATCCAAAGCATAGGGGTGCCAGAAGAAGAGGAAGAGCAAGAAATTGAAAACTTATGTGAAAAAATAATGAAAGAAAACCTCCCTAATTTGTTGAAGAAAATAGACATACAATTCCAGGCAGCACAGAAAGTCCCAAACAAGCTACCCAAGGAGGACCACACCAAGACACATCATAATTAAAATGCCAAAGATTAAAGATAAAGAGACAATCTTAAAAGTAGCAAGAGAAAAAAAGAGAGTTACCTACAAAGGGATTCCTATAAGACTATCAGCTGATCTCCCAAAAGAAACTTTATAGACAAGAAGGGCCTGGCAAGAAGTATTCAAAGTGATGAAAAGCAAAGGCCTACAACCAAGATTACTCTATCCAGCAAAGCTATCATTTAGAATGGAAGGGCAGGTCAAGTGCTTCCCAGACAAGGTAAAGCTAAAGGAGTTCATCATCACCAAGCACCAAGTCATTATATGAAATGTTAAAGGGGCTTACTTAAGAAAAAGAGGATCAAAACTATGAACATTAAAAATATAACAGCCCTGGCTGGTGGCACAGTGAATAAGGCACCGGCCTGCAAACCCAAAGGTCACTGGTTCGATTTCTAGCAGGGAACATAGCCAGGTTGCAAGCCAGGTCTCCGGCCAGATCTGTAGCTAGAAGCAAGTGAAAAGCAACCACACACTGATGTCGCTCTCTCCCTCTTTGCCTCTCTCCCTCCCCCTCACTCTAAAACTAATAAATGAAAGTTTTTAAAGATAAATTTTAAAAATCCAATAATAAATAAATAAAATAAAAATATAACAATGCTCTGGCTGGTGAGGATCAATGGATTGAGCTCCAACCTGAGAACCCAAGGGTTGCTGGTTTGATCCTCAGTCAGTGCACTACTTAGGTTGCAAGCCAGGTCTCCAGCTGGAGGCAGGTGAAAGGCAACCATACATTGATGTTTCTCTCCCTTTCTTCCTCCCTTCCTTTCCCTCTCTCTATAAATAATGAATAAAATATTTTTTTTAAAAAAAGGTAGCAAACTCACAACTATCAACAATAGAATCTAAAAAATAAAAACAAAAACTAAGCAGACACCTGGCTGGTGTGGCTCAGTGGATTGAGCACCAGCCTGTGAACCAAAGGTTCACTGATTTGATTTCCAGTCAGGGACATGCCTGGATTACAGGCCTAGTTTCCAACTAGGTCACCAGGTGGAGGCATGCAAAAGGCAACCATACATTGATGTTTCTCTCTCTCTCTTCCTCCCACACTTCCCCTCTCCCTAAAAATAATAAGTAAAATCTTTTTTAAAATAATAAGCAGACAACCAGGAAGGGAATAGAGTCAAAGATATGGAGAACATTTGGAAGGGTATCAGCTGGGAAGGGGAAGAAGGGGGGAAAGGCACAGGGATTAAGAAGCATAGCTGGTGGGTGCTGAATAGACAGGAAGATGTTAAGAATAGTACAGGAAAAGGTAAAGCCAAAGAACTCACATGCATGACCTGGAGGGTGGGGGACTGTTGGTCATAGGGGAGCAAAAGGAAAAAAAAAATTGGGAAAAATGTAACAGTACAATCAATTTTTTAAAAGAGAAAACAAAATAAGAGGACATGTGCCAAAACTCACTGAATTATATTGGATTATATACTTTAAATGGATGCGGTTTACAGATTTTTTTTAATTTTTAAAAAGATTTTATTCATTATTTCCAGAGAGAAGGGCAGGAAGGGAGGAAGTGTATGGTTGCCTTTCACCTACCTCCAGCTGGGGACCTGGCTGGAGACCTGGCTTGCAACCTGGTTATGTGCCCTGGCTGGGAATTGACACAGCAATCTTTGGGTTCGAAGGCTGGTGCCTATCCACTGAGCCACCAGCCAGAGCTAGATTATTTTTAATAGTATATTCTGAACAATATTATTGCAACAGATTTTTAACTTAGGTAGTATGGAGAAATTCTTGGAAGACATAATAGTCATTTCAATTTATACCGCAAAGAAATCAATAAATTTTGCTCTGGCCAGGTAGCACATCTGGTTAGAGTGTCATCTCACTACACCAGGCTTGTGGGTTTGATTGCCTGTCAGAGCACCTAGAGAAGGCAACCAGTGAATGTACAAATAAGTGAAACAAGAAACTAATGTATCTCTCTCTTTCTGCCTCTCTCTAAAAAATCAATTTAAAAAAAGAAATCAATAAACTTCAACAAGTACTCATGGTTTTTTTTTAAGACAGCAAAATAGGACTTCCAATTATGGGATTATAGATTATAGATTAAAGGATATCTACCAAAAAATTATAGCAACTGTCAGACCAAGTGGGGAAATGGCCATCAATAGCATCTGCTCAAGGATCAAGAACAGGGTGAGGGAGCCCATCTCTATTTAACTCTACCCACCACAGGAAGGCATTGGGAAAGTGAAAGGTGTATGGACTGCAGGAAAGAAACATAACTGCCCTTCATCTTAGATTCCATGATTATTTACAGTAAAAGCCCCAAACCACCTACAGAAAGGAATCATTAACAGAAGATGGAGGCGTAAATCAACATGGCTCACTTCCTTGCACAAACATAACAAAAACTACAACTAAACTACAAAACAACTGTCACCTATAATCGTCAGAATTGAGATGTAATGGAAGTCCAACAACCAAAGTATTAAAGAAGTCACATTCATCCAGAAAGTTAGGAGGAATGTAGACTCGGAGAGGCATGGAGAGGTGAGGAGAGACACAGAAATGCAGAGACATGGAACAGGCAGTCCCACACCCACGTGTGGTGAATAAAAATTGGGAAAGGGCCATGGCTGGTGTGACTCAATAGATTTAGCTCTGGCCCTTGAACCCAAAGGTCGCTAGTTCAATTCCCCATTGGGGCACATGCCTGGGTTGCAGGGTGTGTATAATTGGGAGTGTGCAGAGGCAACTATCCATATTTATCTTACACATGGATGTTTCTCTCCTTCTCACTCTCCTTCCTTTCCCCTCTCTCTCAAAATAAATAAATTAAATCTTTTTAAAAATCAGGAGGGATACCTCTAGAACTAGGGATCCCAGGCCCACACCAGACCATCCAGCCCAGGGCTCTAGTGCCAAGAAGATAAGTCCCCATTAACATCTTTTTTTTTTTTTAATTTTATTGTTGTTGTATTACATTCATCCCCTTTTTGCTCCCTTCTGTCCCCCTCCCCACCCACCCATTCCCCCGCAAATCAATCCCACCTGTTGTCCATGTCCATGGTTCCTTTATACTAGGTTCTTGTCTAAGCTGCTCCCCTTCTTTGCCTCTGCCTCCCCCCTCCCCCCAACCCCTTTTCCTCTGACCACTGAAGGCCTATTCCTTGTATTCATATACTTGGTTCTGTTTTGCTTATTGTTAGTTTTGTTCATTATTGTCCTGTAATGGGTGAGATCATATGATATTTGTCCTTCACTGACTGGCTTATTTCACTAAGCATAATACTCTCCAGTTCCATCCATGTTGTTGCAAAGGGTACAAGTTCCTTCTTTCTTTCTGCTATATAGAATTCCATTGTGTAAATGTACCAAAGTTT
>PVIW01018452.1:0-11599 GCA_004026585.1 Noctilio leporinus | reverse complement strand
GGCACTATTTACAATAGCCAAGTGCTGGAAACAGTCTAAGTGCCCATCAGTGGATGATTGGATCAAAAAACTTTGGTACATTTACACAATGGAATTCTATGTAGCAGAAAGAAAGAAGGAACTTGTACCCTTTGCAACAACATGGATGGAACTGGAGAGTATTATGCTTAGTGAAATAAGCCAGTCAGTGAAGGACAAATATCATATGAACTCACCCATTACAGGACAATAATGAACAAAACTAACAACAAGCAAAACAGAACCAAATATACAAATACAGTGAATAGGCCTTCAGTGGTCAGGGGGAAAGAGGGTGGGGGGAGGGGGAGGTAGAGGCAAGAAAGGGGAGCAGCTTAGACAAGAACCTAGTATAAAGGAACCATGGACATGGACAACAGGTGGGATTGACTTTGGGGGAATGGTGGGGTGGGGAGAGGGACAGAGGGGAGCAAAAAGGGGATGGATATAATACAACAACAATAAAAAAAAAAAATGTAAGTACATGGAGATGAAGGGAAGGACAGGAAGCCAAATAGGCATCCAGAGTTTAGGGCCATAAAAATCAGTGGAGTCAGCAAAGGTGTACTCTGGAAACTACCCTGACACCAAGAAACCAACTACCCAAGACTTCCATGGAGTGAGTAATGGTGACCATAGTATAATGTAGTTACCAGAATGATCTCAGATCCCACAACAGGGGCTAAGATTGTGGACTCAGCCATGTGACACTGACCTGGGGAAAATCTCAGCCCCTAAAGCATCCAAGATGTTTCAGTTTCCTTGGGATAAGGAGCCTGTATTATTACCTCAATCCACTGTTGACTTGTTTGAGTTCATTGTCCTGGACTTATTCATTCAATATTCCCTTCACAGCCATATGCCATTAGCAGTATTGGTTTTTCTTTCCATATCTAGCAAATGATCCAAATCCATTTCCACCCACCTGTTCCCTCTTGTACCCTGCGAGTGGGCTATTTCCACTAAAGAGAACCTGCCAGTGCTAATTAAGGAGGACAACCTGTGTGGCAATGTGTAGGTTTAAAAGACAAGAAAATTCCACACAAAGATTCTGTGGAACACTTTGTATACATTGACAAGTTAATAAGAAGCTTGATTCAGTGACATTTTTAACACGCCAGCGTGGAAAATACCACTGGAAATAACATGACTTTCAAAGGAAAAATTGTTTCATTGATCTGTGTGAAAAGCAATGATTGCTCCTCTGTTTCATGTCTTCTGAAGTGATGCATCAAAGAACAACTGGTAAAGGAGTAGAGTTCTCCTTTAAGTCCCATCCAGAGAAGCTCGCCCATCCAGAGAAAGCAAGCTGAGTTTTCTGCTTTTACTATTTCCAAACCTGTATTCATATAGAGCTAACTTGGAGAGGGGGAAGGAGGAGAGAGGAAGAGAGGAAGAGAGGAGGAGAGAGAATGAGCCACAAAGACACAGATTGATGGATGCATGTTCTGAGTCGGGACCTGAGTCAAGAGAACATTTGGTAGTCCCAGATTTGAGAACAACAGGTTTGGTATTATTTCTTTCAGGTGGATGAGGGAATCAATGGGTTTTTTAAACAGTACTATTTTCTCTTTCATGACAACAGTAGAAAGCTATCACTGCCTGCTTAAGCTTCAGCAGTGTTCTAACAAGTTGCTTAATAAATCAGGCACATGAATGCCAAGCAATTTAATGATGAATTTGTACATTGTTACATGGTTGACAAGATGAGGGTAAAGTTGTTATTAGTGATGTGGCACAATAGCTTAATATGCATAGTTGCTACTAGGGTGAGCAATTCAATCTGAAAAATAAAAAAAGCTATTCCAACTTTCAAGTGGTTGTGTCCCCTTATATTTATGACTACCATCTAGTGCCATTTCAAGTCATACCATCTAAGTTATTTAAGAGAAACCATTTAGTGAAGCTGGAAGCATTTATGCTTACTTTCATAAAGAAAAAATATATATATCAGATTTATTGTGGTCATGAATTTCAACAAATGACTCGAGAAAATAAACAATGTGGTAGATTAATAGCAAAACATGGCCTCAATTCTTCCCTTTCTATATCTATGGTCATTTCATTGTGATATTTCAGCCCCTACCACCAAAAGGTGAAATCTTTTCCCTCAACTTTTGAATATTGGCCAACCTTGTGACATGCTTTGGCCAATGCAAATGAGGAAAAACTGACATAATTCCAATTTTGAGCCTAGATAGCAAGAAATCTTGCACACTTCTACTTTGTGTCTTGGAGTCTTTCCTCTGTATAAAAATTAGTTCAAGGAAAAGCAGATAGTTACCCCACAAAGGAGTTCCCATAACACTGTCAGGTGATTTCTCAAAAGAAGCTTTGCAGGCAAGAAAGAACTGGCAAGAAGTATTCAATGTGATAAAAAGCAAGGACCCACATCCAAGATTACTCAATCCAGCAAAGCTATCATTTAGAATGGAAGGGCAGATAAAGTATTTCCCAGACAAGGTAAAGCTAAAAGAGTTCATCACTACCAACCCATTATTATATGAAATGTTAAAGGGACTTACTTAAGAAAAAGAAGATTGAAAACTATGAGTATTAAAATGGGAATAAATTCACAGCTATCAAAAATTGAATCTAATAAACAAACTAAGCAAACAAGCAGAACAGAAACAGAATCATAAATATGGAGATCATTTGGATGGTTATCAGTTGGGAGAAGCCAGGGAGAGATTGAGGGAAAAGGTTCAGGGATTAAGAAGTACAAATTGGGCCTTGGCTGGTAGCACAGTGGATAAGGCACCGGACTGTGAACCCAAAGGTCGCTGGTTCAATTCCGCAGCCAGGGCACATAACCAGGTTGCAAGCCAGGTCTCCAGCCAGGTCTGTGGCTGGAGGCAGGTGAAAGGCAACCATACATTGATGTTTCTCTCCATTTCTCCCTCTCTCCCTCTCTGCCTCTCTCTCTTCCTCTCTTTTTGGAAATAATAAATAAAATCTTTTTTAAAAAAGAAGTACAAATTGGTAAATACAAAATAGACAGGAGGATGTTAAAAATAGTAAAAGAAATGGAGAAGGCCAATAACTTATATGCATGACCCTGGACATGAAATAAGGGGGTGAATGCCAGAGGGAATTGGGGGTACTAGGTGAATGGGGAAGAAAGGAAAATATTTGGACAACTGTAATAGCATAATCAATAAA
Organism: Noctilio leporinus; assembly: GCA_004026585.1. NCBI lineage: Eukaryota > Metazoa > Chordata > Mammalia > Chiroptera > Noctilionidae > Noctilio > Noctilio leporinus. The sequence continues at coordinate 8,419 of PVIW01018452.1, read as the reverse complement.
ATATATTTAAAAAATAAGTTAAGGGAGGCCTCAAACAATGGATTGAGTTTCTTGGTGAAGCGAGAAGCAATATACTGATAGTGACTGGAATATTTTGGAAAGTTAGAGATTGATAGAATGTTCTTAATGGCCATGGTGAAGAGCCAGAGCCAAGCTGACCAGAGACTTATCAAAGGCTTCCCCTGCTGCTCTGAAAACACCATTGTGGAAGATCGCAGAGTTACAGAGACCAAAGTGTGCCCATGAAGCAACTTTTACTTCCAGCCAGAATTTGGGTATAGAAAAAGGAGATGAGTTGGACCAACTCAAGTTTTTAGCCACATTAAACTTTTACCCCACAAGGAACCAAAGAAAATCATAGCTTTCTTTCCTGTATTATAATTCTTAAAAAAAAAAAAAGTCAAAAACTACATTCCAAAATGACTTTAGAAGAGAATCTAGTGAAAATCCCCCATTGAGGGCCTTCTTCACTCTGAACAAATTCCTGCCACACTGACCTGATGCCCTCCCTACAATACCTGGAAATCTCCAGACTCTAAATGTCCCATTGCATGAAATATTAAATAAGGGTGAAACAGAGGTAATACTCTGTGGGAAGAAAACCCTTTATAAATAACTTTATTGTTCTTCATGTCCTTGTCTTGTCTGGGAAGAGGCAGATGAAGGTTTGGACATCTTAATGAGTGCTGATTCCTACTTTTTACACCTCGGAATAAAGGAGTAAAAAATATATTTAATATCTGCATCATCCATGTCTTTTAACTAAGGATGATGGAATATAATGATGATTGTCACAATGAGAAATCTATACATAATCCCTTAATGTCAATTGATACCAATCTATATATGTTTATATTTGATTATGCATTTGAAAAGCAGGGCTTCATCATATACTGTGTAAACATACATGATTAGGGCTGGCAGTTAGAAGATGCTTTCTCAGGTGGAAACCATGACACAAAGGCTCATTTTGTTCACATTAAGTGTTAGTTTCTCCCTGTAAAAAAAAGTTGCTTTGTTTTGAAATCAACCACTTTAAAGGTTCTCATCTGGCCCATGAATAAATACTTATAATGCACTTTGACTATGAAGAAGGGTATTAGCATAAAAACTTGAACAATGAATGATTTCCTCAGATAAGGCAGCAGATTTTTGATGAGCAAAATGGCTAAACTTAATGAAGTGTTTCATGCTTATAAATACCTTACTGTAGTCCTTTAAAATCATCAGGGAATGTCCTCCATGCAACATGGTTTAGAAGAATCATAGAAATTAAGAGACTTAATGAGTCTCCTTGTACCTGTTCTTACGCTGAATCAGTACAGATCTGATTCATACATTTATTATTTAAGCAGTTTATAGTTCTCTTCAGTGCAAAAAAGCTCTATAATAGACAACAGGGTCAGATTACAGATCCTGAATCAAAAGGTCAGCATTTCTTTCTACTAAAAGACTAAATTAGAAACAGATTTTTTCCCTCTGTGATAGAAAGAAATACAGAACTACCTCAGGCATATTACAAGTTCAACTCCAGACTTTTTCTATTGGTGGAGGGTCTTGCCTTCAATTTGTAAACAACAAATCATGTGTGAGGTACAATAAAGCAAAGATCAATAAAATGATGTACACCTGTATTCCAAGTGTAGAGATTTGTTTCAAGTTTGCAATTTATGGATGAGATGGAACAGAGATTGCCCATAACACCAGCAGAATTTTTAGTTACATAAATCATTCCAAAGCTACAACCTTTGCTAGAAATGACAGAAGCAGGAGGGAACAAAGCACACAAAATATTGAAAACCTAGGTAAAAATATCCTTATTGTTGTGCAATTACGTGAACAAGCAGACCATGCAAGAGACATAAATGCCCTTTTACCTTCGGCTACATGAACAAGTATGGGAAAAAGAGGAAAGGATATAAGATGGATGTGTCACATAGAACCTATGAGTCTGGAGGCAAGGGTTCAACCTATACAGAATTCTTTTTCTCCTCTGGTGCCTGATTACTTCTCCCCAGTCAATGTGATAAATGTTTTCACTTATAACCCCAGACCATCCTATATATCAAAAAGCCAAGGAAATACATAAGTCAGAACATAGTATCTGATTTAAAAAAAAAAAAAACACTGTCCCTTATCTATGACATTAATACAAAGCTTCTTGTACTCCTAGTAACCCACCCCTCCTTTGGCTTTGATGTCGACAGTAGAATATGAAGGAGGCACCAAGAAAAGGATCCTTCTTGCTCCCTAGATATTAACCTCAAAAATATTTTATTTTCATAAGAACCTATATACTCCTATGTTCATAGCAGCGCGGTTTATAACAGCCAAGTGCTGGAAACAGCCTAAGTGCCTATCAGTGGATGATTGGATCAAAAAACTGTGGTACATTTACACAATGGAATACTACACAGCAGAAAGAAAGAAGGAACTCCTAACCTTTACAACAACATGGATGGAACTGGAAAGTATTATGCTTAGCGAAATAAGCCAGTCAGTGAAAGACAAATACTATATGATCTCACTCATTTCAAGACAATAATGAACAAAACAAACAAATAAGCAAAACAGAACCAGATATGTAAATACAATGAATAGACCTTCAGTGGGCAGAGGGGAGGGGGAGATGGAAAGGGGAGGAGGAGGCAAAGAAGGGGAGCAGTTTAGTCAAGGAACTAGCATGGAAGAACCATGGACATGGACAACAAGTGGGATTGACCTTGTAGGGGAGTGGGTGGGTGGGGAATGGGACACAGGGGAGAAAAAGGGGGATGGATGTAATAAAACAACAATAAAATTAAATTTAAAAATATTTTATTTCCAATCATCCAACTTTCTGCTCCTTACTCTCTTTCTTCCTCACTTCCAAAGCCTTCACCGCAATAATTCTCAGACCCCATTTAAACCTTGAACACAATAACTCTATTGCTTTTTCACTGTTCATCAGTACTTTCCTAGTTTAAGATCCATGACCTATTTGCAAAATCCCTCCCCTGAAAATGCCTTCAAATCCCGTGATCCTCTCTTCCTCAGTTAAAATCATCAGGGAAAATCCCAACTCCAGTTAATCCTACTCAACTGCACATGATTCCAAGAGCTGAATGTGTGTGTCTAGGGCCCAGGACCTTTATAACTGGTTTTACTTTGAAATTACAAACACAAAGCCCAGTTAAGCTCCTAAAGTCTTACGATACAAGGGTGGGCAAAAGTAATTTACAGTTGTTCACATAGAAAAATATATAATTCAAGAATAAATAATAATACAGGAATAAACTCTTTTGTACTCACAACTGTAAACCTACTTTTGTTCATCCTTGTATTTTTTTTAAATTAATTCCTTTTATCACTCTGAGAAAACACATTAACACATCCCAACTAATTCCCAATTTCTAATCTAATTTCCTAGTTTTTATATAACTTGTTTACATCATTTAAATGATTGCTTAAACATTTCTGCAAAGGAGATCTCCCTCATTACCTCATCTAAAATAGCCTCTCTTTAGTCATATTTTTTAAAAGATTTTTTAAGTTATTATTTTTGAGAGAGAGGTAGGGAGAGAGGGAGAGAGACATCAATCTATGGTTGTCTTTCACCTGCCTCCAGCTACGGACCTGGCTGGAGACCTGGCTTGTAACCTTGTTATGTGGCCTGGCTGGGAATGGAACCAGCAACCTTTGGGTTCACAGGCTGGTGACTTATCCACTGTGCCACCAGTGAGGGCCTTCTTCAGTTATATTTTATTATCTCACTTTGCTTACATCATCTTTGTAACATTCACAGTTACCTGATGTCACATACACAAATATACATGTACATACATATTTATACACAAATATATAGTATTTGCATATTGGCTGCTTTCTCCCACTAAATTGTAAGCTCCATAGAGACAGAGAATTTCTCCTGTTTACCCTCATTGAACACAATATTGACATTTTGTGCAAAATAATTTTTGTGAAGGCTATCCTATGCATTGTACAATGTTAAGGAGTATCTATGGCCTGTACACATTATATGCACCTTCGTTGTGGTGATTAAAAATGTCTCCAGACATTGCCAACTGTCACCAAGGGCCAGGAGGAAACAAAATCACCCCTGACTGAGAACCACTGTTCTAGCAGAATGTCTGCTACTTAGTATGTGCTAAGAAAACATTTGTTGACTAAATGAATGAAGGAATGACCAAACCATGGTTACCAAAAAACCCCCTCAAAGAAGTAATATAACCTATTGTTTAAACTGCCAGCAGAACTGTATTTAAAGCTTACCAAAAAAGTCCATTTAACTTATTTTAATGACATCTAGAGGGAAACAAAAGGATTTTGCACCAAGAGGTCTTATTTCTGACTGCATATTATAATGACATGGGGAAAGCTTTTGAAAACTACTAATGATGGGTCCCTCTCAAAAATGATTACATCAGAATCTCAGGGGACAGGGTCTAGCATAGATTTACTTTATTAAGGTAATTTTCATTAATAACACTGTGTACATTTCAGCTATAAAACATTTTAATTTGATATCTGTATACATACTGCACATACAAACCCAAATCACAATGAGATAGTATAAATATATATATTTTAAACCTCTTTCTGTGATTCTGATTTGCAGCCAGGGTTCAAATCTCATTGTTTTCAATTCTCAAAAGACTAATGCCATAGCATAACAATCCCCATAGATAGGACATTTCTCATCATACACCTATATTAGTAATCAGTGCCTTTAAAATGGAAAAAAAGCATGCCTCAGCATAGAAACTTTGCACCATTTATATTTTCCATTCCCTGCCCCATTGCTGATCCATTCTCATGCCACGTAAGGAAATTTAAAAATTAGCATTTTACTCTTCATAATTAGTTCTGATAATTAGGCAAATTGTATTATTTTGTCATTTTGATATATAATAATGGCTTGAGTTATGGAAGAAAAGTCATCGTGTCATACTGGGACCAGATATTACAAAGGCCTTGAAATAGTACATTGTGAAAGTCTTGACTTAGTGTGGCTTACATAATAGAAACAAAATGATTGTACAGGGTGGTGCCAATGTAGGTTTACAGTTCTCAGTATGTGAATAAACCACAGGTCACCAAACTGTAAACCTATGTTGGTCCCACCCTTGTACAAGCAGAACTTAACAGGGAAGCAATGTTAGCATTACAAATTCGAGAGTTCCACCAATATTTACATAGCATGCTGGTCTAGTAGTGAGAACATTAGTAACTGTAATTAGAATTGTCTATTCAAATATAGTAGTCCCCCCTTTTCTGTAGGGAATGCATTCCAAAACACCCAGGGGATGTCTAAAACCACTGATAGTACCAAACCTTTTTATAAATTAGGCACATTAAGAGATTAACAATAAACTAATAAAATAAGTGAATGTGGTTTCTCTCTCTCTCTCTCTCACACACACACACACAAATACACACACCACATAACCAAGATGACTACTAAATCGGGTAGCTGGATAAAGGGTTAATTCACTTCCTGGCCAGGATGGAGTGAATCAGCAAGAGATTTGATCATACTATTCAGAACAACACACAATTTAAAACTTAATTGCTTATTTATGGAATTTTCCATTTAATATTTTTGGACCACAGTTGACCATGGTAACTAAAATCTCAGAAAGTGAAACCATGGGTAAAAGCGGACTACTATATATAGTTTTTCATTCTCAAAGTGCTATGTTGTAACTTGAATATTGAACTGTGATTCTCAAAGAGTAGTTCTGAAGTGAAATATTTTCTAATTCTGGAAAAGGTTTCTTATGGGAGTATGTGTTTATGATTTGACATTGAAAGACTGGTAGCTACAAAACAAACAGATAAAATATCTATCACCATATTGCAATAATTATTCACAAAAAATGCTAATTAAAATCTTTGTGCAAGATAATTTAGTTCCGATAAAGTTCTGTTTGTACTTCAAAAGAATATGTATTCTGCAGTTGTTAAGTTCATATTTCTGCACATGTCAATTAGATAAAAATGTGTTCATTATGTTCAGATCTCCTATATCTTTTCTGATGAATGTTTTTTCAGCTTGTTATGTCACTTATTACAAGAGTGGTATTAAATTTTCCCATTTGATTATGAATTTATCTATTCTATTAAGTTTTGCTTTTCATATTTTGCTTTTCATATTTGCAGACAATTTGTTAACTGAATTCAAAATATAGGACTACTATGTCTGCCTCATAAATTGACTCTTTAAGCATTATGAATGTGTTGCTTTTCTTCTAGTAATGCTTTTTGCCTTAGAGCCTACTTTATCTGCATATATAGGCTAGCTTTGGATAATGTTAAATGGTATACCTTTTGCTCCTTTTCTGTATCTGATTATTTTTATGTGTTGTAAACAGCATGCAAGTGGGTTATATTTTGTTCTGTCTTTGTCTTTGGTCTTTTAAATGAAACATGGTCTATTTATATTAATCATAATTATATGTTTGGGTTAAAATATGAGGTCTGTTCCAAAAGTATCAGCCACGCAAACTGTTTTAATTATATTGATATTGGCTCAATATTTTCTGGACAGACCACTGTTTCATCTTACTATTTAATACCTATTTTCACCATTTATACTGTGTTAATTTTTCCTCTTTTTCCTTGTCCCCTTGTGTGTTGAATATTTTTAGTATTCTGTTTCCCCACTCAATTAGCTTGGTAGTCACAAGTTTATAAAACTTTTCCAGAGAGAGGGAAGATGGCGACAGAGTAGAGAGCAGTGCTGATGGTGTTCTTGAGTGCCGGAGCAGCTGGAGAACAGGATAGGGAGCGTGAGACGTCTTCAGGATCCTAGGGATTGGAACGGACTGCATCTGGACACAGGGGAACAGAGCCCAGAGGCAGAGGAGGCCAGCAGGACAGTAGGTGGGGTGTTCCCGACCGACCGGCTGGCGGGCCGAGGTCGGCTCTGGGCAGGGGCGGCTCTGCCCAGAGGGGCGAGTTTGACTGGGGCCAGTTCCGGGCTCGCTGGCGACTGGAAGTCTCAGCAGTGAGGTGCAGGCAGCGAGGGCAAACACTGTAGGGAATGCGGAATTGAACTCTTGCAGGGGAGGGACTGTGTGAGAGACTCACCCCGACAACAGGGAGAGGAGGCTCCAGGCAGGGCTAGAGGCGGAGGAGAAGAGTCCTGCAGGAAGCCGGAGCAGAGGAGCCGGGAAGTGGACCGGCCGGGGCGGCAAGAGGGCCAAAAACAGTGCTGCAGGGCCACCGGAGAAACAGCAGCTAGAAGCCCCTGCGAGGGGGGAGGCCCAGCCCTGCGCAACCACACAGGCCCCCAGGCTCTGCGGGAAACTCCAAACGGCGAGCCGGAGAGCCGGCAAGCCGGGAACTAGTGGCGGGAGACCCGCCATTGCCGGAGACAAAGGCCGCGCCGCCCACGCCTGGGAGGGGCTCATCACAGAGGCCGCGTAAAGGACTCCGGGGAGAGCTGATTGGCTTGGGGGCGTGGTGCTCGCCCCGGAAGGGCGGGACAGTGTAGGCGGACCCCGGACAGTGTTGACTGACAGGCCCGGCCTCCTCCCGGAACTGCGGGGCGGGACCAGTCGTCACAGGGACCAGCAAAGTTGCGGGCTGACCTGCAGAAGTGCTGGGGACGTGTCCTGAGCAGGAAACTCCGCCAGGAGTGGGAGGGGGCTGCCTGCCAGCTCCAGAACACCGGCAGCCCTAACACCCAGCCAGGCTGCGGAAGGCCCAGCCTACCTGGGGACGGACATTCAGAATCAGCCCTACTGTGACAATCAGAGGCCCTCCCACGCGCCAAGACCGGCTACAATATAGACTATAGACTGTAAAGTCCTGACCAAGAAAAAGAGGCAGCATCAGGAAAGGGATTGCTGCCAATCTCAAGCAACTGAATTATACCGAGAGCAATATGAACTATTAAGCCCCAACATATCCTTTGCAAAAGATACTCCTCACATATTCTTAATCCCCCCCATACCTCAATCCACCTAAATATCCAAGACTCTCCCCTACTCTCGAATTAAAGTCTATTCACTCTGTGGCTATAACGCATTCCCAGTCCTCAATCTAAGTATTCCTCCCTTCCCCAGCCTTTCTAAACCCTTTCTTTATTCTTTTGTTCCTTCCTCTTTTTTTTTTTTTTTTTTTTTTAATTTTTCTTTTCCTTTTCTTCCTGGTAAAGCCCACAGGTTCTGGCTCCACCTGGACCAATCAGAAATCATAAAGGGGGAACACACAGCTAAAAACTTTCTTTATTAATATTGATTTCTCTTTGTCTTGTGACGTTCTCCCCCCATCCTTTTTTTTTTTACTTTTCTTTTTTCTCCTTTCTTTTCTCCCTGATAAAACCCACTGGTCCTAGCTCCACCTGGACCAAACAGAGACCATAAAGGGTGAACAGAAACCTAAACCTTTTCTTTATTAATATTGATTTCTC
>PVIW01018451.1:0-11600 GCA_004026585.1 Noctilio leporinus | reverse complement strand
CTTGGTTGCAGGCCTTTGTTTATCATGACTTGAAATACTTTTTGCCATTCCCTTCTGGCTTGAATTGTTTCTGTTGAATAATCATTTGATAGCCTTATTGGAGCCCCTTTGTATGTTATTTGTCTTTTCTCTCTTGATGCTTTTAGGATTCTCTCTTTGTCTTTGAAATTAGCCATTTTAATAATAATGTGCCTTGGTGATGGTCTGTTTGGGTTGATCCTCATTGGGACCCTCTGTGCTTCCTGAACTGGATTAATGTTTTCACTCATCATGTTATGGAAATTTTCTATCATGACTTTTTTGAACAGGTTTTCCATTCCTTGTTTCTCTTCTCCTTCTGGTATCCCTATGATACGGATGTTGTTACGTTTCATGTTGTCCTGCAGCTCTCTTAACCCCTCTTTAGTCTTATTCAGTCTTTTTTATTCTCTGTTACTGTCTTGGAGTATTTGTCTACATTATCCTCCAACTTGCTGATCCGGTCCTCTGCTTCCTCTAGCCTACTGTTGATTCCTTCTACTGTATTCTTGATTTCAGAAATTGTATTCTTCATTTCCTCCTGGCACTTATTGATAGTTTTCATGTCCTTTTTCATGCTGATGTAGTTCTCAGTAAGTTCCTTGTAACTTCCCTGGAGTTCTTTGTAATTTCCCTGGAGTTCTTTGTAATTTCCCTGGAGTTCTCTGTAGTTCTCCTGTAGTTGTTTACAGTTTTCTTTTATGTGACTGAGCTCACTGAGCTTCTCTATCATCATTCTTTTGAATTCCTTATCTGATATTCCAGGTGCATCTGTTTCATTTTGCGTTCTTTCTGGGGATTCTTCCTTTCCTTTTGGTGATGGAATGATTCGTTTTTTTCCCCCCATTTTGGGTGTCTGTTCTTGCATGCTCTTTATTTATTTACTTATTTTTGTTCTTTCCTTGGGTTAACCTGCTTTGCTTCCTTGCCTTATTTGAGCACCCTTCTGTGATAGGAGATTTGTGGAGTTCAGTGTTGCCGTCTCCCAGATTTTCTCCACTTGCTGTTCTTGGTGTGTCCTTTATTTGGGCTGTCTCGTTATATTCTGGGCCTGTGGGCTTTTAACAGAGGGAAAAAAAAAAGAAAGAAAAGAAGAGAGAAAGTCACAAGAGAAAGAGAAATCAATATTAAGAAAGAAAAGGTTTAGGTGTCTGTTCACCCTTTTTGGTGTCTGGTCCAGGTGGAGCCAGGACCAGTGGGTTTTATCAGGGAGAAAAGAAAGGAGAAAGAAAGAAAGAAAGAAAGAAAGAAAGAAAGAAAGAAAAAGTGGGAGAAAGTTACAAGACAAAGAGAAATCAATATTAATAAAGAAAGGTTTTAGATGTCTGTTCCCCCTTTATGATTTCTGATTGGTCCAGGTGGAGTCAGAACCTGTGGACATTACCGGGAAGAAAAGGAAAAGAAAAAATTAAAAAAAAAAAAAAAAGTGAAGGAAGAAAAGAATTAAGAAAGGGTTTAGGTGGCTGTGGAAGGGAGGAATACTTAGATTGAGGACTGGGAATGCGTTATAGCCACAGAGTGAGTATACTTTAATTCGAGAGTAGGGGGAGGGTCTTGCGTATTTAGGTGGATTGAGGTATGGGGGAGATTAAGAATATGTGATAAGTAACTTTTGCAAAGGATATGTTGGGGATTAATAGTTCATGTTGTTCTCGGTATAACTCAGGTGCTTGAGATTAGCAGCAATCCCTTTCCTGAGGCTGCCTCTTTTTCTTGGTCAGGACTTTACAGTCTATAGTCTATATTCTAGCTGGTCTTGGCACGTGGCAGGGCCTCTGATTGTCACAGTCAGGGCTGATTCTGAGTGTCCGCCCCCAGGTAGGCTGGGCCTTCCACACCTGGCTGGGTGTTAGGGCTGCCAGTATTCTGGAGCCCACAAGGAGCCCCCTCCCACTCCTGGCGGAGGTTCCTGCTCAGGATGAGCACCCAGCACCCCTGCAGGGCAGCCTGCAACTTTGCTGGTCCCTGTGAAGACTGGCCCCGCCCCGCAGTTCTGAGAGGAGGCCGCCCCTCTCTGTCAACACTGTCCAGGGTCCGCCTACACTGTCCCGCCCTTTTGGGGTGGGCACCACTCGTCCAAGCCAATCAGCTCTCCTCGGAGTCCTTTACACAGCCTCTGTGATGAGCCCCTCCCAGGCGTGGGCAGTGTGGCCTTTGTCTCCCACAATGGCGGGTCAGTTACTCCCGATACTATTTCCTGGCTCTCCAGCTCACCGTTTAGATTTTCTGCGGAGGCTGGGGGCCTGTGTGGTTGCACAGGGCTGGGCCTCCCCCTAGCAGGGGCTTCTAGCTGCTGTTTGCCCAGTGACCCAGCACCACTGTTTTTGGCCCTCTTGCCGCCCCGGCCGGTGCACTTCCCCGCTTCCCGGCTCCGGCTTCCCGCAGGACTCTTCTCCTTCGCCTCTAGCCCCGAGAGAAGCCTCCTCTCCCTGTTGCCAGAGTGAGTCTCTCACACAATCCCTCCCCTGCAAGAGTTCAATTCCAAGTTCCCTATGGCGTTTACTCTCGCCACCGGCACTTCACTGTTGGGACTTCCAGTCACCAGGGAGCCTGGAGCTGGCCCCAGTCAAAAGCGCCCCCCTGGGCAGAGCCACCACTGCCCAGAGCTGACCTCGGCCCATGGACCGGTTGGTCGGGAACGCCTCACCTACTGTCCTGCTGGCCTCCTCTGCCTCTGGGCTGTCCTCCCCTGTGTCCAGATGCTGACTGCTCCAATTCCTAGGGTCCTGAAGACGTCTCAGGCTCCCTATCTTGTCCTCTAGCTGCTTTGGTACTCGAGAATACCATCAGCACTGCTCTCTACTCTGTCGCCATCTTCCCGAATCCTCCCATTTTTAAATTGGATTGTTTGTCTTCCTGATGTTGAGTCATGTAAGTTTTTTTTTTTTTTTTAATTTTTTGAAGATCAAACTCTTGTCTGAGGTATACCCGAAGAACCCTGAAACACCAGTTCAAAATAATCTATGCAACCCTACATTCATATCAGCACTATTTACAACAGTCAAGCCCTAGAAACAGGCTAAGTGCTCATGAGTGGATGAATGGAAAAAGAAAAAAAAAAAGAAGGAAAGAAAAGAAAGAAAGAAAAAAGGAAAAAAACCCGTGGTGCACTTACACAATGTAATATTACACAGCAGAAAGAAGGAACTCCTACCCTTTATGACAGCATGGATGGAATTGGAAAGTATTATGCTTACTGAAATAAGCCCCATGGCGAAAGACAAATACCACATGATCTCACCTAATATCGGAAACTAAGGAACAAAACAAACAAGTAAGCAAAATAGAACCAGAGGTATGGTAACAAAGAATAGGCTGACAGTAACCACAGTAGATGTTGACAGGGGAGGGGGAGAATGGGAGAAAGAAGTGAAAGGGTTTATTCAAGAAACTAGTATAAATGAACCATGGACATTGGTGGCAGGGTAAGGATTGACTTTGGGAGAGGGGATAGGGATGGGGGAGAGCAATTGGGGAGAGATGGACATCTGTAATAGAACAACAATAAAGTAATTAAAATAAATAAATAAAACCTAGAAGAAGGAAAAAAAAAAAAAGACAGAAAGAAAACAAGGAAAGAATGTGGAATAGATTTATAGGAGCCCACTACCACTATGAAAAATGTAATTCTACCTTGATATGGGCAATTCCAAACAAAAAGATAATAATAAATACCTGGGGAAAAATAGTCTCTTCTTCTCCAAGTAATCATTTAGCCCTCTCTGGATATCCTCCAACAGAATGTTAGCTTCTTGAAGCTTCTCAGCCATCCTAGGCTGATCTGCAGCCACCAGAACCCTGGTATCTTTTACCTAGTTTCCATAAACAAACAAACAAAAATGATGAGAATCATCACGGGCTTCCCAGAATCTGAGAATGGTCATTATATAAATATGACCAGTATGTCAACTAATGATGCCCTACCCAGTTAAACGTCTCCTGATCCCACAAGGGTGAGTGATCATCTAACATGGCTCACTGTTCCTCTAACCATAGCTGAGTGAGCCAGGGTTGGGCAACTGAAGCCAATCCAGTCAATTATATTTTAAATGCTGGGATTTTGGAATTCAGCTAATTACCATGACATTCTATACTAGTCTAGGCTAGCCCCTTGAAAAGGGGGGCTTTCCTGATATGTGAAGATCATCTTCCATGATGTGACCAAGTGGCAGAGCAAGCGAGTCTGCAAGAGGGATGCAAGCAGGCATAGAAAGAGCACTCTGTGATTTTCTGAGAATTCTGATCTATAGAGCCATCCTTTATACGCTTTCTGCCCTTGAGTTCCACCTGGCACCATTTGGTCTTTTTGTTTGAGCTACCTTGAGTGAATCCATTACTTGTAACCAAAAGTCTTAACTAATATGAAGTTGGATGAAGTAGAATATCATGCAAACTGGCTCTAATGGCCAAGCAATAGAAATTACCCCTTATCTCATTCCTACAAACAACCAGGGCAGATAGGTTTCCTTTAGACAAATTCTTTATAAATGCACCTCAATTTGAGCATACTTGACTTCAAAAAACAGAAAAAATACTCCCAGATGCCTTGTACACCCAGTGAGCTCATATTTCTAGGCTGTTTCCATTGTACCCCCTTTGAAGGACTTCTTTGACGTCCATGGCCAACTAAATCATTTTCTTGTGTTCTAAAATCTTTTTGCATATACTTCTATTATAGCTCTTATGTATCTAAGTTTCCTCACAAAACAGTGAGTTCTGTGAAGACATATGTCACATTCTTGTCATCTGTAAGTGTTTTCTGACTCCTAGTACAATGTTTGGGTCATCATAGGCACTGAATAAGCATTTTACAAATACCTGAGTAACTGAATATGGATAATCATTTGAATTCTAAAAGTATTCTCAATCTGTAAAAGTTTTATTGCATTACTCTGTAATAGTCTTCTGTGTCATTCGAATGACAGCTAAATTACACAAACTGTTAGTACCTCTAGGGAGATAGAATTTCAAAGGCCTCCACTTTTTATATATATCCATGTTTGAATTTTTAATAATAACCTTTAAAATTAGAAATGTACAACAATGTCAAATTTGCAAAAAGAAAATAATTTACTTACAAGTTTTAAGGGGCATGGTTGTAATAATACACAATGAAGCACATCTTTCTGGCATCCCATGTTCCTTCAGATAGAGTCACTGGAAGGTATAAACTTACCGCTTGCGCCATGAGTGATTTCCAATAACTATCAACGATAGCAAATTTCCTGCCCTCTTCTGGCATCTGGGCTATGATGTCCTCTGAACTGAAGATTGGTTCCAGGTACAGCCAGGTGGCTTGGCATTTCAACCAGATGTCTAAAATTTCCTGCACACGGACAAGCTTTTCTTCCCACTTCTGAAAATTTAGCATTTTATATCTTAACTTGCCATTCTGTCTCACAGGCCCAGATGGATGAACTTATTTATTATTCACTCATTCTCTTGTTTAGCAAATACTTATTGAATACCCTCTATGTTCTGGTCACTGTTCTAGGCAATGTGAATATAGCAATGAATGAAACAAGTGAGTCCTTATCCTTATGAAGCTTGCATTCTGGTGGAATAATAATAGTAATAATTATTATTACATATAATTATTACTCTAACAAGTGATGGGCTGAATGCTTTATAGAGGTAAAATCAATTTAATGCAATAGACTCAAGATGGAAATATTACTACATATCACACTTTACAAATGCAGAAAGTGAGATACAATAGTTTAAGTAAGTTGCTCAAGGTTATCTCCTTAGAGGTAAAGCCAGGATTTGAACTCAGGTAGTCTGGTCCCAGAATCTTTGCTCTTAGTCTCTGCCACTTCTATAAACAATGGCAAAATAAGACCAAGTCCCTGTGCTCAATGAGTTTTTATTCTATTTTAGTCTAGCCTGGGTGATATTTCATGTTCTTTCCAAATGTATTTTTACTTGGTACATTCAAATCATCTCATATTTTCTTTTGGCATACTTGCAAAGGCTCAGCATGCAATATGCTGACTTGAAAGGTTATTTGCTTTTAGTTTTGTGCTATTTTTTTCCAATCAAGAGAAAACAAGTTTGTTTGTTAATTGAACTTACAAACCTCCACCCTCCTCTGAGAAACTGAGAAGCTAACCGGATGTCATGAAAACAGCCTCATTTCCTCTTACCCTGCATTCTGCTTCTATTGGTTTGATGAACGGGGAGCCACACATGGTCTGGGTTTTTATCACATGATCATCAAGTACCAGCTGAATGTCATCAACTGCACACAAGATGCTTGTATCCTGCAAATAAACATACCTCAACCTGTCAGAATCATGATACTCCCACTTTCCATGCTGATCCCCAGAGACCTTACAGCTCAGATCTCCATTCTATGGACATAAATCTATGTCTTACAGGGATGGAATATCTATTTTCTTCCTCAAAAATGTTCTTAAAGACACATACTTCCTTCCTTCTTACCAGAAATCAAACATGGCCTAAGCCCAGACCTACAATTGGTATGTGTTGTGGGGGAAGAGTTCCACCCTACTCTGTGCTCCCACTTCCTGTGCACTTACTTGCTCACCTCTGTCCCTCAGGTAGCAACAGCTCTAAGCTGACCACTTGGGCCTAGACTGGAGGTTCTCAAACTATGCACTGAGGTGCTCAAGCACTGCAACAAACTCATAGTAAATAATAGTGGCTACTTAAAAGTACAATACAAATGTACTTATTTCAACTTATATGTATTTTTTTCAAATAGTTGTTAAGATGACAGGACACAAATACTTATTTTTTTATGTAATTACCTAAAAACCATAGCCATGAACTATTTCTTTTGGTTTAGAGATGGAAACGATGAAAATATACTAGACACAAAAGACTACATGAACCACGGAAGTTTGGAAACTTCTGACTCCTCATTTGCTGGGCCATATTTTACAAGTAGGTAAGGTTACTGTGATTTAAAAGTTCAGCCGTGTGCATGGGACTTTTCCTCTTAGGTCGTTCTGGCAAAGAGGCTGACTAGGCTCTGCCCCTGTGTGGCAGGTCTGGTCTTTCTGTGTATTATATATATAGATGTTTTCTCATCTAGCTACCTTTTTTCACTAGCAGCTCTGCATTGGGAGGTGTGTCTAGCTCTTAATAAAGCAGTATCTTGATTCCCCTTTGCTCTTGAGCCTGTCTATAGTTGCAGTAGTCAACTTCTTATCTGCCTCAGCAGTCAAAAACTGAGGATTGGCCAAGAGTGACTGAGTTATTATTCCTAAGTCCCCTAACTTAACTCCTCATCTCAGCTCACAACCTCTAAGAAATGGTGCAGCACCAATCTGCTGGGACACATGTGTGGGGTTTGCTGTAGCAGCCCGACATTCTTCTCTCTCCCATTGGTTCATCCATAGTTCTTATCCAGGTGAAATCAAGGTACTGGGACTATTGAAACTGAAGGGGGAGAGAAGGTACAAAAAGATCACATGCGCTTGGGGGCTGGGGCAGATATGAAAGGTCTTTACGATTTTAATTCTCAATCTGCATTGCATGCTGGAAAGACCAGGGGTACCTTAAAAATCTGTGCATGCATTTTGAGAGTGGAGGAATCAGCAAGAATCAATTGGGATTTTTAAATTTTTTTTTTTTTTTTTGGATAAGTGCCAAGTATTGCTTACCCCAGCTATGCTTCTGAGGGACCTGGGGAGCTTTCCTTAGGAGAGGCTAATTCAGCAGGCTTGCTCGGCTCCTTTGCACTAAGAAAGCTTGTTGATCTGAATCAAAAGGCATTTCTCATTTGAAAATGCACCCCTCCTTACATAATAAAATTAAAAAAGAGAAGGAGAAAAATGCATTCCTCCAGCAGTGCCTGGAGGAAGGATAACTGGCCCAGGAAGGCAGCAGGCAGAAAACAATCTAATGTCTAATCTAGTGATTATAGCCAACAACTCTATTAAACTCTTCAAAGTCATTAAGAGACTAGGTCTTAATTGTTCCCATCACAAAAAAGAAATGACAATTATGTGATGTGATAGAGATGTTAGGTGTTACTAGGGTGATAATCACATTGCAATAGATAAAGGTATCAAATCCACACACTGTACATCTTAAACTTATAGAATGGTATGTGTCAATTATGTCTCAATTAAAAAAAAATTTTAATGTGAGGGATCCTTCCTTTGTGAGTTCTGTTGCAATTCTGAAAGGATTCCTCTGTCATATACTCTACGGTAAGTGGGCTGTTCTCAGGGCTGGACAGTTGGATTGAGACTCACAGTGTCCCTGTACTTTATGAAGCTGAATGCCATGTTAACCCAATCTAACTTCATTTTCTCCAAGTTTTTCTCCAGAGAGTATTCTTTACTGGCGGCTGCTCCAATGGGTTCCAGTCTAAAAGGAGAATAAAGCAATACCAATGTCAATAGGAAGAGGCAGTGAAAACATGGCAAAAGAGGAATTTCAGCTCCAGCCTTAATAGAAATTTTAAAAACCCTTAATTTTATTAAAGTGTTTACTATCCTAATCTAATTATTTGCCAGCTATCTCTAGTATTTTACAGATTTTTTTACCCTTAGCAGTAGTAGCATTTTGGTCTCAGTTATGGGATGAATTATAACCCCCCCTAAAAATCATGTGTTGAAAGGCCCCCAGTACCTCAGAATGTGAGGTAGTCTATTTGGATACAGGGTCTTTAGGGAGGTCATTCAGTTAAAATGAGGTCATTAGGGTGGGTCCTAATCCAAAATGACTGGCACTCTTCTATAAAAGGGAAATTAGGATAGACACACAGAGGGACACCCATGTGAGGAAAAAAGAAGATATCACACCACCTGCAAGCCAAGGAGAAAAGCCTGAGAAGACACTAATCTTGCCAACACTTTGATTTTGGACTTCAAGCCTCCAGAGCTGTGAAGAAATAAACTTCTGTTCTGAAGAACAGTCTCTGGTAATCATTATAGCAGCCTTAGCAAGCTAATATAGAACCAATAATTCTGTGTTTGGGGGCTGTCCTAAGCATTATAGGTTTTTTAGCAACATCTGTGGCCCCTATTTACTAGATGCCAGTAGCAGACTACCTTCATCCCCACCCCTTGCTGGTCATGGTGAAGCAGCAGGCAGAGCAGGAATGAAGAAGCCCTGAGACATCATACTGTCATCAGCCAGTGTCCAGAATCCTAGTAACCAGGAACACCTTGCAGCATGCTTAGCAAGGGGCTGTACTAGACTGCCTCTGCTCTGTTATCATGCTATTATAATAAATTATCATTGTGGTTTGTGTCCCAAATGGGAAAACAAGTAAGATTGTGAGAAATCACATATGCAGAAGCTTAAAAGTTATATAACCATTTGTGCATTTGCCATAAAAAATCAAATCAAACAATTCAGAAAAAAACCGTCTCTAAAGACTGCACCATCTTTCCTCATATTTTCCATTGATTTTGCTGTTATATTTGTCCTACTTTCTTTTCCCTTTGCTCCCCTCTTGCCAGCACCCGCTCCGTCTAGCAATCCCCCCACCCCCTTAGTTCATGTCCATGAATCATGCATGTGAGTTTTGGCTTTACCTTTTTCTATACTATTCTTTTCTTTTTTTTTTAATTTTATACTTGATGTATTACATCCATCCCCTTTTACCTCCCCTCCACTTCCCCACCCACCCACTTCCCACCAAAGTCAATCCTACTAGTTGTCCATATCTATGGTTCTTCCATGCTAATTCCTTGACTAAACTGCTACCATTTTTTGCCTTCTTTGCCCTCCACCTCCCCCTTACCCACTGCCCACTGAAGGTCTATTAATTCTATTCATGTATTTGGTTCTATTTTGCTTATTTGTTTGTTTTGCTCATTATTGTCCTGTAATGGGTGAGATCATATGGTATTCTTATTTCAATGAATGGCTTATTTCACTAAACATAATACTTCCCAATTCCATCCATGTTGTTGTAAAGGGTGGGACTTCCTTCTTTATTTCTATTGTGTAGTATTCTATTGTATAAATGTACCAGGGTTTCTTAATCCAATAATCCACTGAGGGTCACTTAGGCTGTTTTCAGCATTTAGCTATTATAAATAGTGCTGCTATGAATATAGGGGTACATAGCTTCTTATGAAGTGATGTTTCAGGGTTCTTCAGGTATAGTCCTAGTAGTGGAATTGCTGGATCAAAAAAGTTTCATTTTTAGATTTTTAAGGAAACGCCATACTGTTTTCCATAGTGGCTGCACTAGCCTGCCTTCCCACCAACATTGCACCAGGGTTCCCTTTTCCCCACATCCTTGGCAACACTTGTTGTTTGTTGATTTGTTGATAATTGCCATTCTCACAGGTGTGAGGTAGTATCTTATTGTGGTTTTAATTTGCATCTCTGATGGCTAGTGATATAGAGCATTCTTTCATATTCCTCTGGTCCCTTTGTATGTCTCCCTCAGAGCGCTGTCTGTTCAAGTCCTTTGCCCATTTTTAAATTGGGCTGTCTGTCTCCCTGGTGTTGAGTCGCATGAGCTCTTTATATGTTTTGGCTATCAAACCCTTGTCTGAGGTATCATTGGCAAGTAGGTTTTCCCATACAGTTGGTTCCCTTTGAATTTTGCTGATATTTTCTTTAGCTGAACAGAAACTTTTCAATTTGATATAGTCCCATTTGTTGATTTGTTCTTTGATTTCCTTTGCCCTTGGTGAAGTATCAGTAAACATATTTCTGTGCAGGACATCTGAAATTTTAATGCCTCTATTTTTCTCCAGGATATTCCTGATGGCACTGCTTATGTTTAAGTCTTTAACCATCTTGAGTTTATTCTGGCGTATGGAGTAAGTTGGTAGTCTAGTTTTATATTTCTGCATGTTGCTGTCCAGTTCTCCCAACATCATTTGTTGAAGAGACTGTTTTCACTCCATTTTATGTTCCTTTCCCCTTTGTCGAATATTAATTGACCATAGAGTCCTGGGTTAATTTCTGGGCTCTCTATTCTGTTCCATTGATCTATATGTGTATTCTTATGCCAGTACCAGATAGTTTTGATGACAGTAGCCTTGGAGTTTTGTTTGAAGTCTGGTATTGTGATTCCTCCTACCTTGTTCTTCTTTCTCAAGATTGCTGTGGCTATTCATGGGCGTTTTTGGCTCCATATAAAATTTTGAAGTATTTTTTCTATTTCTGTGAAGTCTGTCATTGGTATTTTCATTGGGATTGCATTGAATCTGTAGATTGCTTTGGGTAGTATGGACATTTTAATGATGTTAATTCTTCCCATCCATGAACATGGTATATGCTTCCATTTATTTGTATCTTCCTTGATTTCTTTCTTCATTGTTCTGTAGTTTTCTGAGTACAGGTCTTTTACCTCCTTAGTTAAGTTTATTCCTAAGTACTTTATTTTTCTCATTGCTATGGTAAATGGGATTTGTATTTTTGCTTCTATTTCTTTTTTTTTTTTTTTAATTTTATTGTTGTGGTATTACATCCATCCCCTTTTTGCTCCCCTCTGTCCCCCTCCCCACCCACCCATTCCCCACAAAGACAATCCCACCTGTTGTCCATGTCCATGGTTCCTTTATACTAGGTTCTTGTCTAAGCTGCTCCCCTTCTTTGCCTCTGCCTCCCCCCTCCCACCAACCCCATTCCCCCTG
>PVIW01018450.1:0-11604 GCA_004026585.1 Noctilio leporinus | reverse complement strand
TGGGTATTTAGGTGGATTGAGGTATAGGGGGGATTAAGAATATGTGAGGAGTAACTTTTGCAAAGGATATGTTGGGGCTTAATAGTTCATATTGCTCTCGGTATAATTCAGGTGCTTGAGAATGGCAGCAATCCCTTTCCTGATGCTGCCTCTTTTTCTTGGTCAGGACTTTACAGTCTATAGTCTATATTCTAGCCGGGCTTGGCGCGTGGCAGGGCCTCTGATTGTCGCAGTAGGGCTGATTCTGAGTGTCTGCCCCCAGGTAGGCTGGGCCTTCAGCAGCCTGGCTGGGTTTTAGGGCTACCAGTGTTCTGGAGCCCGCAGGGAGCCCCCTCCCACTCCTGGCGGAGGTTCCGGCCCAGGACACGCCCCCAGCACTTCTGCAGAGCAGCCCGCAATTTCGCTGGTCCCTGTGACGACTGGTCCTGCCCCCGCAGTTCCGGGAGGAGGCCGGGCCTGTCAGTCAACACTGTCCGGGGTCCGCCTACACTGTTCAGCCCTTCCAGGGCGGGCACCACGCCCCCAAGCCAATCAGCTCTCCTCGGAGTCCTTTATGCGGCCTCTGTGATGAGCCCCTCCCAGGCGTGGGTGGCACGGCCTTTGTCTCCGGCAATGGCGGGTCTCCCGCCACTAGTTCCCGGCTCACAGGCTAGCCGCCTGGAGTTTCCCCGCGGAGGCTGGGGGCCTGTGTGGTTGCGCAGGGCTGGGCCTTCGCCCTCGCAGGGGCTTCAAGCTGCTGTTTCCCCGGTGGCCCAGCAGCTCCGTTTTCGGCCCTCTTGCCGCCCCGCTGGCGCACTTCCCGCTCCCCCGCTCCGGCTTCCCGCAGGACTCTTCTCCTCCACCTCTAGCCGCGCGGAGGCAGAGTGAGTTTCTCACACAGTCCCTCCCCTGCAAGAGTTCAATTCCGGGTTCCCTACGGCGTTCGCCCTTGCTGCCTGCAGTTCTCTGTTGAGACTTCCAGTCACCAGCGAGCCCGGAACTGGCCCCAGTCAAATGCGCCCCTCTGGGCAGAGCCACCCCTGCCCGGAGCCGACCTCGGCCCGCCGGCCGGTCGGGCGGGAACGCCTCACCTACTGTCCTGCTGGCCTCCTCTGCCTCTGGGCTCTGCTTCCCTGTGTCCAGATGCTGTCCGTTCCAATCCCTAGGGTCCTGAAGCCGTCTCACGCTCCTTATCCTGTCCTCTAGCTGCTTTGGTACTCGAGAACACCATCAGCACTGCTCTCTACTCTGTCGCCATCTTTAATCTCCGTTCTGCCCATTTTTTGATTGGATTGTTTGTCTTCCTGGTGTTGAGTCATATAATATGTTTATATATTTTGGAGATCAAGCCCTTGTCTGAGATATTATTGACAAATATGTTCTTCTACATAGTCAGTTCCTTTTTCATTTTGATGATTTTTTTAGCCACACAGAAGCTTTTTAATTTGATATAGCCCCATTTGTTTATTTCCCTCTTTATTTCCCTTGTCTTAGGAAACATATCATCAAAAATATTGCTACATGGGATATCTGAAATTTTCCTGACCATAGTTTCCTCTAGGATTTTATGTTATTACAAGTTTTATTTAAGTCTTTTACCATTTCAAGTTTATTCTCATGTATGGTGTAATTGGTAGTCTAGTTTAATTTTTTCTTTGCATGTCCCATTCCAGTTCTTCCAACGCCATTTAATAAAGAGTCTATTTTTACTCCATTGTGCTTCCTTTGTCAAATATTAATTGACCTTTGAGACATGGTTTTATTTCTTGGCTCTGTATCATGTTCCATTGATCTATGTGTCTGTTTTTATGCTAAAGTCAGACTGTTTTGATTATAGTGGACTTGCAATATAGTTTGATATCAGGTATTGTGATCCTTCCAAATTTCTTCTTCCTCAAAATTTCTGTGGCTATTTGGGGTCTTTTTTGGTTCCATATAAATTGTGTAAGTATTTGTTCAAGATCTGCAAAATATCCTATTGAAATTTTAATGGGAATTGCAATTGGATTTATAGATTCCTTTTGGTAGTATAGACATTTTATGGATGTTAATTGTTCCAATCCATGAACAAGACATACTTATTTCTACCTCTCTCAATTTCTATCTTCAATTTTCTGTAGTTTTTCAAGTATAGGTCTTTTACTTCCTTGGTTAAGTTTATTCCTTGGTACTTTTTGTTGTTGTTGCTAATGTAAGTGGAATTTTGTTCTTAGTTTCTCTTTCTGATATTTCATTGTTAATGTATAAAAATGCCTTCAATTCCTGAATATTGACTTTTTATCCTGATGCTTTGCTGAATTCACTTATTAGGTTGAGTCGGTTTTTGGTAGAGTCCATAGAGTTTTTTTATTTACACTATCATGTTGTCTGCAAATGATAGTTTTACATCCTATTTTCCAATTTGGATGCCTTTTATTTCTTTTTGTTTGATCACTGTGTCTAGAAATTCTGATAGTCTGTTGAATAAGAATGTTGAAAGTGGATACCCTTGCCTTGTTCCTGATTTTAAGGGGAAAGCTTTTATTTTTTAAAAAAATTATTTATTTATTTTAAAATATTTTATTATTTTTAGAGAGCAGGGAAGGGAGGGAGGAAGAAAGGGAGAGAAACATCAATGTATGGTTACCTTTCATGTACCTCCAGCTGGGGACCTGGCTGGAGACCTGGTTTGCAATCTAGGTATGTGCCGTGACTAAGAATCAAACCAGAGGCCCTTGGGTTTGCAGGCTGGCACTCAATCCACCAAGCCATACCAGCCAGGAGAGCTTTTAGTTTTTGCCCATTGAGTATGATGTTGGCTGTAGGTTTCTCGTATATGGCTTTTATTGCATTAAGGTGTTCTCCCTCTATTTCCACTTTGTTGAGTGTTTTTATCATAATGGGCACTGGTTTTCATCCAGTGCTTTTAGTGCACCTATTAATACAATCATGTGATTTTCGTTGCTCGTTTGTTTACATTAGGTATCATGTTTATTGATTTGCAAATATTGTGTCATCCTTGCATCCTTGGAATAAATTCCACTTGATCATGGTATATGATCTTTTAATGTATTGTTGGACTTGGTTTGGTAGTTTTTTGTTGCAGATTTTCACACCTATGTTCATCAGTGATACTGGCCTGTAATTTTATTTGTTGTGTCTTTATCTGGTTTTAGGACTAGGATAATACTGGCCTTTTAAAAATGTTTTACAGTCTTCTTGAATTGTTTGGAATATTTTGTGAAAGACCAGGTTATGTAGACTTTTGGTCCTGATTATTAATGGCCCATTCATTGATGGGAGTGCTCCTCTATCTGTCTGGATAAGAGGTTCAAGCCCCGTCATGTGCTGTATGCTTTTGTATAGATGCTAGCAGAACAAAGCAAAACAATACAAATCTACACCAAAATAAGCAACAATCTCCCCACCCACCACAGCAATATCAACAAGAGGACAAAGAATAAAAAAGCAAGAAGAGAAATAGAATAGTAGGGAAAGTTGAAAAGGGAAAAGAATATGAGAAGACCAAAAGAAAGAAAAATGGTTTTGAGAGGAGAAAGGGGAAGAGAGATACCACTCATAATTAATTGAAAGAAGCAAGTGGGAAAAGGAACACAGTATATATATATATATATAATAAATGGAAAGAAGAAGGGAATGGTGGAGTACTCCTATGAAAGAAAAATTACAGCACCAAAAATATAAGGAAAGGAAAAATAGATTAAAAAGTATAAATAAAAATGGCTATAAAAAAGAAAGCATAGCTAAGATATAAAAAAGAACCATGTGGGTTTAAATTGTGCCTTCTGGTTTCTCCCTTTGGATACCTCTCTGATGTCTTACTCTAGAATAAGCCAATGTCTGGTGCTATCCACATCTAGCCTATGGCTACCTTTTCAAAGCTACAGGCAGTCCTCAGTTTGTGACTGATTCCTCTGGGCTTGGCTGCTCCCAGGTTGGGCCAAGCTGCTCTGTGAGGCTGGCATTTGTCTTTGCTGGATACAGGATCTACCTCTGCTAGTCTCTGCATGCTGACCTGCTGTCAATCTTAAATGAGTTACAAACCAGATTCTTTCTGGGAGGGCTTGTGGTGAAAACAAGGGCCTCAGATTCATGGATCTCCTGTGGTGGGTGCCTCTCAGACTTCAGGGAAGATGGTGGGTTTATTCCCCCTCCCCTGAGCCAGGAGTCTGAGCCTGTCTGGTATTATCTTCCTATACATGACAGGGTGCATCTCCATTAGGATACCTTAGCCCAGATTTTGGGTCTGCCAGATGCCAAAAGGGTGTTTCTGTGGGTCTCCCATGATGGGGGAACACCAGTTTGTTTCCCATGACAGTTCATGGATTGGCTGCACCCTTCCCTACTGCCAGTCTCTGATGACCTCTGAGTCTGTTTATGTTGCTGTCTCCCCAGCAAGGATGAAGATGCAGCACGGAAGTGAAGGTTGGGAGGAAAAAAGACCAAATAAAACAAAACATCAAGACAGAGCAAAACTGGATGGCAGAGGTCACAGCAGATTGGAGTCACATCTTTTTGAATTATCATGTTTTAAATTTCTTTTTTATAATTACCCCAAAGTAGAATTGCTTGGTTGTGTGGTAGTTCTACTTTTAATTTTTTGAGGAAACTGCATAATGTTTCCCATAGTGGCTGCACCAATTGCATCCCCATCAATAATGCACTAGAGTATAATCAACATTTTTAAACTCTATTTGGTATATTGCTTGCCTCTATTTTGTTTAGTTCTTTTTATGGAGTTTGTCATGTTCTTTCATTTTGTCATGTTTCTTTGTCTCCTCATTTTGGCTTAGTCCCTGTGTTTGTTTCTATATATTAGGTAGACCTGCTATGTCTCCCAGTATTGGCAAGGTTGTCTTATGTAGTAGGTGTCCTATGGGGCCTAGTGGTGCAGTCTCCCTGATCACCTAAGCCAGGTGCTCCTGTGGTATACCATATAGGTTTTGTGTGCTCTCTTACTGTAGTTGAACCTTGATTGCTGGTGGCATGTCAGTGGGGGGATTAACCATCAGGCTGACTGGCACTGAGGACTGGTGTGACTACAGTGAAGAAGTCCTGAGGAGCAGGATTAGCCTTAGTGGGCTCTCATGCTTGCAGAACCCACCTTTCGTGAATGTCATTTGTGAAGCTAATTGGATGGTGTTCTGGTGTAGCCTAAAGCTTGCCACCAGTTATGTTGGGTCAAAGGCCCCTTGAGAGGAGTTCTAGTGCAGGCTCCAGTCAGTTTCTGCCTGTGCCCAGTCTGGGGCCCCTAGTAGTAGCCACACAGTGATCTGTGGTTGGTAGCTGCCTGTGCTGGCCTTGGAGGCACCTGGGAGAGGAATCTGGCTGCCACTAGTGCCATGCTTAGGGCCATTTAGCAAGAGGTACAGGGTATGCTGAGGCCAGCTATTTCTTCTTTTGGAGTTTGTAGATCTTTGAGAGATTTCAAGAAAAACCACAGTGCAGGCAAGGCTTGCAGCTTATGTGGATCAGGCCAGCAAATTGGGTGAGGCTGTGTCTCAGGGAATCAGCAGAGTGGGATGAATGGTGTTAACCAGGTTAATGGAGGTTCAGATTTGGCACTTCCCTAAACCTGCTGGCTGTGTGTGTTTGGGGGGGTGGGGCTTAATAAGGAAACAATTGTGTCACCCAGCATTTCAGTCCTGCTCCTCCAGCCCTTGCTTTAAAGCCAGACAATTTAGTTCTTCCCCATACATGCCTGGTATGTTTTGAACTTATGCCCCTTTGCTGGAATTTATGGTGAGTGTCTGTGAGAAAGCCCATGCTTGGACCCTTTAAAAGAAGGCCTAGGTCTGCTTCAGCCCTTCAGCTTACCTTGGATGAGAACTCACTGATTTTCACAGCCAGTTGATGTGGGGATTCCTCTTCCTGGTCCTACCAGGAAGATGTGGCACTTGGAGTTTCCACCCCTCTTGCCAGTCTCAAAATGGCTTAGTTATAGGATTCTATTCTGCTAGTCTTCAGATGGCTTTGAAGAATGGTTGTTCTGTAATGTAGTTGTAATTTTGATGTGGACATTGGAGGGAGCAAGCACAGCACTTACCTACTCTGCCATCTTCACCCAAAGTCTAACTTCCTTGCAAATCTTTTTGTTTCTAAATGGAGTCTGCTCAGATGCACAGGATGGACCAGCTGACTACTCCCTCTTAACCCTGTATTTCAAGGAAGCTAAGGAATTTCCTCCCTTTGGGTAGTTTCCTCTTTCATCTGAAGGTGATTGGTGAGGGAATCACCAGGCCACACCAGTGGGTAGGTGAAGCTACTGCACTTGTTGAACCAGGGGAAGCTTCCAGGAGGCAATAGCTTTCAGATGCCTCATAGAAGAAGCCTGGACAAAGCTTGAGACTGGCTGATAGGTGGGAGGAAGGGATTTGATGCAGGCTTGCTGGCAGGCCATGTTTAATTTAAAGAGGCAGAATTCACACCAGCTCCATAAGGATACTTCTCTGCAAGCCACACCTGCCAGTTCTCCTTACCTCTTAAACATTGTAAGAAACAGGGTGAAGGCTGAAGTAAGTCAAACTGCCCCATTACCTTGTATAAGGAGAAGTGTTGCAGGAGGCAGGTTTAGAGCTACACTAAAAGGAAAACAAAATAAGATAGAAAATGAGTGCTTGAGGGGTTTCATGGAATCACTTTCTTTCAATGTCTTTCAAATTGAAGAGGTTGCTCTGCTTTCAGAACCTGCCCCCCCCCCACCGCCCTGCCCCGTCCCACTCTCAGTCACAGTGGTGAG
This sequence comes from Noctilio leporinus, assembly GCA_004026585.1. Lineage (NCBI taxonomy): Eukaryota > Metazoa > Chordata > Mammalia > Chiroptera > Noctilionidae > Noctilio > Noctilio leporinus. Next base: position 4,886 of record PVIW01018450.1, on the reverse strand, counting down.
TAGATGGCCTTTGGAGTCTTCTTTGCCAGCTGGCATGTGACACATAGGCTCTGCAGATTATCAAGAAATGCCTTTTATTTTTGGTGGAACCTGTGCAACTAGACTTGGTGTTAGAGAGAGGAGGGACCCTGCTAGATGGGGCTGAGTGTAGTTAAGCCCTTTGATGGGAAAAAATAGGAGAGCCTAGAGAAGATCTTGGAGCAATCACTTTCCCATACATGTTTCTCAATGCTCACCTCACACCTCAGTATTTGAGCAGATAGAAATCCTTGCTCTTTAGTTCAGCCCTAAGGCTGACAGGCCTGGCATAGTGGTGTGAGGGTTTCAACAAATACTGGGAAGACATTAGTTGGCTTCTTTCTCTGAGAAAGTCTTTTTAGTACATGGGCTCTCAGGATACCCAGGAGCCTCTATCATCCACCAGGCATTTGGAAGGATCAGCTTTCCCAAGGGTGGAAGGCATTTGATCCAGGAGAATCAAAAGATGAGTCAACCATCATTAAACCAAATAAATATCTGCTAAGTCAAATTCCACAGCATCTCTGTCTGGCTGAGTAGGAGGGTTAGGAAGTGAGCCATGCTCATTCTGGTTGGAGGGACAGACCTCTTTCAGCATGTCCTGGCCTTTTCCTCCTCTAAGCAGCCCCAGCTCCTCATAAGAGTTCTCTTCTTCACACCAAATTCAAATAACTGACTCACTGGTTTATTTTCTCACTCAATATGATCTCTTTAGCTTATTCATACCTTTGTAATTAGTCCCTTGTTTAGGGCATGGCACCTAGTAAGATGCTCAACAATATTGGGGAGGAAGATAGTGGCAGAGTAGCTAGCAGCCCTGTCTACTTGCTCCCATTGCAGAATGACATGATGTGAAAGCATGGAGCATGATGTGAAAGCACGGAGCAAAGAATGAGTGAAAGCAGCTATGACTTGGAGCAAACAGAGTCTGAAATTTTAGGACTGCACAAAAGTGGGCAAAACCCATGACTTGTACTTTCCAGACAGAGTCAACTGGGCTACCAAGTCCAGCACTTCAGGCTGCACTGTATAGGGGCTGGTTTTGATTGGCTCATTAACTGGGAGCCACCAAGGCAGAGAGAGAAGCCAGGGTGGCTCGGGTTCTGGAAACTGAGCTCCCACCATAGGTGCAATTCCCAGTAATATCCAGGAAGGAGTCAGTGAGAAAGTTTGGATGAAACTGTTAGGCATAGGAAGACAGAGGCCAGCCTCAACTGTGAAAGACTATTAATTTTGTAAAGGGAAAGTGCAGGGAGAAAACTGCCTCTGGTGATCCATGCTGCAGCATGGGTACCACATAGAGACTCTTTTGGAAGAGCAAAGGAAAGACCCAAAACTTGACAGGGAACCTGGGCACACACATCTACACACCAACATATTGGCTCTGCTAAGGCACTGGTGGGGCAGGGTGGAGGCCATACAGAGACTCTGTTGAGAAGGTGATCAGGATTTCATTCACACCTACTTTCCCTGGGCTCTGGTGGAGGGAAAGCAGATAAACTAGAGCCACTTGGGGAGAATTTGGAGCCACGGTATTGAAGAGAGAACTAGGGGAGCAGCAGACAGGACTTCAGTGCCTACTCATTCCTCCTGCTGCAGGAGCCAACCTTCATGCAGACCACTCCCCTCCAAGTGGCATCAGCCTGAGGGCAAGCAATATCCTTGTCCACAGGAATTACTCAATCCTGCCACCAAGGTGCTTAAGCCAAACTGCAAATTACAGAGTGACTAGATCAATAAGAGACAGTCACAGGCAGTAGAAGGTAGCTAGCTGTGAACAGGCTGTCTAGGCCTAGACTGGGGCATGACCTGATGTCACCAAGGGTGGAACCAAGAAAGAGAAGAAAGGGGTAAGAAACAGATACTATGAAGATGAATTCCACAACAATCTTCTACATGAATTATAGTCTCCTGCATATCCTTTCAGCACTCCCTTCTTATCCTCCCAGTTGGTATATTTTAAGTAACTAGTTTTTATAATTTAATTCAAATCTCTCAGGAGAAAAGATAGTGGTAGAGTAGAGAGCAGTGCTGATGGTGTTCTCAAGTGCCAGAGCAGCTGGAGGATAGGGTAGGGAGCATGAGATGTCTGCAGGTCCCTAAGAATTGGAGCAGTAATCATCTGGACTCAGGGGCGCACAGCCCAGAGGCTGCAGAGACCTACAGGAGAGCAGGTGAGACAGTTCCAAACCTACTAGTGGGCCAAGGTGGGCTCTGGGCAGCGGCAGCTCTGACCAGAGGGGTGTGTCTAACTGAATACAGCTCCAGGCTCCCTGGTTACAAGAAATTTGATCAGTGAAGTGTGGACAGAGAGTGCAAACTCTGGAGGGAATGAGGAATTGAACTCCTGCAGGGGAGGGACTGCATGAAAGCCTTGCTCTGGAGACTGAGAGAGAGGAAGCTCCTCCCTAGGCCAGAGGTGGAGGAGAAGAGGACCTCAGGGAGCAGGAGCAGGAGGAGTGGGAAAATACACCAGTGGGAGAGGTGAGAGGTCAAAAAAATGTGCTGCTGCACCACCAGGGAGAGGGAGTGCAGAGCCCCAGGGAGGGGGAATACCCAACCTGGGCACCTATGCTGGTGCACAGGCTCTCACAAAAACTTTAAATCATGCCACTGTGCCACTGGGGAGAGGGCGGCTCAGAGCCCTGGCAAGAGGGAAGGCCCAACTCTGCACACCCACACTGGTGCAGGGCTCCCACAATATCTTGAAACTGTGCACCAGGAACTTGCAACTGGTGCAACTGGCATGCCCATTGCAGGCAACAAAGGCATCCTCGAGGAGCTGGAGGGGGAATGCATTAGCTGGCAGACTGTGCTGCGAACCCTCTGAAGAGCCAGGCACGCATCACAGAGGCAGTGGTGAAAAACTCAAAGAGCTGGACTGCTTGGAGGGTTAGCCTTAGCCCCTGGGGAGGCAGGCAGTTGTTTATGAACAGGGGTTAACTCCTCTGGGAGCTGCAGGGGTAGGGCCAGTTATCACAACAGCCAGCAAGGTTGCAGGCCACCCCCTGTTGGAGCCAGGTGCCCAACACAGGCAGGAACCTCCTCCAGGAGCTGGAGGGGGAGGAGCAGCCATAGACACCACAGAAGCACCCTGCAAGTCTTCACACAGAACCAGTGAGAGAAGGGAGGGCACCAAAACACCAGTAGCACAGAAACCCAGCTAGGCTACTGGATGCTCAGCCTACCTGGGGGCTGGCACTCAGAATCAGCCCTGTCTGTGACAGCCATAGGCCCTGCCACTCCAAGGCCACACAGCTTGACTGTAGACTGCAGAGACTTGATCAAGAAAAAGAGACAGACTCAGGAAATGGATCGCTGCTAATCTCAAGCACCTGTGTTACACCAAGAGCTACATGAACTATTAATCCCTAACATATCCTTTTCAAAAGTTACTTCCAACCCTCACAATTTTAAGTAAATACTATTTATACCATAGTGTATCCCAACTCACATATTTTTACTCCTCCCCTATCTCAATCCACCTAAACACCCAAGACCCTCCTCCTACTCTTGTTTTAAAGTCTACTCACTCTCCTGCCACAACTCATTCCCAGTAGTCTAAGTATTCCTCCTCTGCCCCAGCCACCTAAACCATTTCTTTTTTCTTTCTTTCTTTCCTTCTTTTCTTTTTTTTCTTTCTTTCTTTCTTGTTTTTTCTTTCTTTCTTTCTTTCTTTCTTTCTTTCTTTCTTTCTTTCTTTCTTTTTGTGGATGCACTACTAGAGACTACACATTCTTTTTTTCTGCTAAAAACACTCAGGTCCTGGCTCCACCTGGATCATTCAGTGCTCATTAAGGGTGAACAGGGAGGTAGATGCAGCAACTATATATATAGGCTTACACTGTTCACTCACACTTGATGCTTTCTGATTCTCCCCCTCCTCATTTCTATAGAATAGATAAGTTGATTTCCTTTCTCATATTCCTGCTATCTTTGCTACTCCTTTGCACCCTTCAAAACTATCTATACTTTAGTCAACTTAATAATTTTTTCTCCCTCGTACAACAGTTTTATCATATCTACATCCGTATTAAGACTGGCTCAGTTGCAGCTGAGGGTGTGATTAAAAGTGAGGGCTACCTTGGTATCTATAGGTATATGACTATGTTCACAAGAAGTCAAAAGAGGATTAAAGGAGAAAGATAACTCTGAAGGTGTGGTTATTTTGCCTGGATTGGTGGTTCTGTTTTAGAAGCAGTTCAAAAACAGTGTATGAGAAAGGATAGAAGGAGTGTCTCTCAATCAGCCAACTGGAAGGAAAGGAACAACATACATACCCAAATCCAAAATACAACCAAACAGCCCAAGTAAATGACATAAAGGACATCCCAAGATCAACAAGTGGAGAAAATCTATGAGACTGAAACACTGAACTCCACAAATCTCATAACACAGTAAGGTTATCCACAAAGCCAGGGAATCAAAGAAGATTAAACCAAGAGAAAAACAAGCAACAACAGACACCAAAAATGGGAGGAAAAAAGAATCAGTCCATCACCAAAAGAACAGGATGAATCCACAGAAGAATCACTAAATAAAACAAAGGCAAACAAACTATCAGATATAGAATTCAAAAGATTGATTGCAGAGAAGCTCAATGACCTCAGCAAGGTTAAAAAAAAAAAAATACTATAAACAACTCTGGGGGAACTAAAAAGAATTCCAAGGAAGTTACAAGGAACTTTCTGAGAGCTACACCAGCATCAAAAAGGATTTAGAAACTATCAGTAAGAGCAAGGAGAAAAGGAAGAATTCAATTTCTGAATTGAAGAATACAGTAGAAGGAATTAACAGTAGGCTAGAGAAAGCAGAAAACCAGATCAGCGAGCTGGAGTGCAACGTAGACAAATACTCCAAGACAGTAC
>PVIW01018449.1:0-11606 GCA_004026585.1 Noctilio leporinus | reverse complement strand
TCTGGGACTCTATTCTGCTTCTAGTTGTTTCTCTTATTTTCAGTGGCTCAGGTTTCTATCAGAAAAGACAGGTCTTATTGTAAAGCATGCTTAGTTTATTTTTCTACATAGGTGAGAAAGTGTTCGGCTCTGTGATTAGAAGATCACTAACAAGTACAATAGGAATCAGGTACAGTTTTGGTTTAAAACAAAGAAAAAACCCCCAAACTCCTGGGGATCTGGCATGGGCCAAACTTCCTTTGGAAGATTCCAAAGTTAAATCCCTTAAAAAGGAAAGGGAAAAAGAAATTAAATGCCAGTGTCTTTATATCCACAGGAATAGAGAATATAATAAACAGTCCTCTCAGAAACCTTTGCATTGGTGCAGACAAGATGACTGGTTAGGCAGGCTGTGTTAAAACACAAACCAAAAATATCCAGAAATTAAGAGGACTTAAAAAATGACATGTCACTGGAAAGAAGGTGCAGTCTTCTGCCTTGCTGGAATGAACACACGATGTTTCACAAATAGTAACCTTTGGTTTGGTAGTTTGTTTTTTCTTCTACTCAAGACATCTTATATGGAGTACTTGGAGGCAAAACAAACAATTTTGATTTTTTTCTTTCAAAAAGGCCTTCAATGATGGGTACATAGTAAGAAACTGAATTTTGAAAAAAAGAAAACAACTTAAAGGAAACAAACATCTGAAAAAGAATTGATGTCAGGCCAAGGAGATTTGAGTTTTGCTGTTCATTTATTTACATGATGTCTGTGCCAATGACCCTCAGAGTCTCCATATTTCTACCTGTGAAAAGTAAGGCTACAAAGTCACAAGAAAAGGATTCTCTTTTGTGGTAGTATGCGCTGTCCCTACCTTCTCTGCCTGAATGGTAAAGGCAGAGTGAGAGCACCAGGCCTCTTAACACTACTGCAGTTTGCTTCCAGACAGTACATGTTATATCCAGCTACTCTCCGCATACATGGTCTTCTTTATCTGGTCCTCACTACCACCAGCTGCCCTTGCTTTCTCCTCATTCCCATATTCCTCATTGCTCAGACTGTTCTTCCAGGAAAACCCTAAAAAGAGAGAACTCCTACCATTTGTGATAGCATGAATGGAAGTGGAGAGTATCATGCTTAGTGAGATAAGCCAGGCAGCAAAAATTAAATACTCCATGTTCTCACTTAATACAGGAGACTAATGAACAAACAAACAAAACAGAACCAGAGACATGAATACAGGGAACACACTTTCAGGGTGTAGAGGAGAGGGGGTGGGGAAGGGGAGAAAGAAGCAAGGAAGGGGAACAGTGTAGTCTAGTAACTAGCATGGATGACCCATGGACACAACACATGGGACTGACTGTTGAGGGGGGATAAGGAGAGGGGAAGGGGAGGGCAGAGGGGAAAAATAAGATAAATGTAACATAACAATTAAAATGTATATGTCTAAAAAAATAAGAAAACCCTATAAACAAAAAGAGGAAGCCTTGATACCATCATGTTTGGCACTACAACCAGTAACCACTGTGAAAACCATGTATAAAAAGGCTATTATTCTGTTTGTAATCTGCTTTCATGATTGCTTTTAACTAACTCAAGGGGTAGTGGCACTAAGGTAAGAAGGTTTGTGACCCATCTGTCGAGTGTATAATTTCCTTTTCATTGGCTAGCACAGCCCAATTAAAAATATATATTATTAGGTGCACTAACTCAATCAGCAAACAAATGACAGGCAGATGGTCTTCAAAAGCAATACTGGCCATGAATACCAGAGAGCCACCATGTGGGCCCCTGCTTTTAAGGAGCTTTTGTCTGAAAACACTCCACTAGGTTAAGTGATGCAAAATACAACAGAAGAGAGAGAAGCTGTGTGTAAATGAGGGAGAAGTTACCAGCTTCTGAATTGCTCCATGAAAGGCTATGATAATTTTACTGGGTACAGAAAGAAAAAAAGCAAAGCATCCCACTTAAATAATATGTTTTTGTGATGATGTTGAAATCCAATAGATATTGTTCACATGACACTGCTGTTCTAAACCCTTGTTTTAGTCAGATTTTTTTTCTCTAAACGGCCCTTTAGCTCATAGAATTTTCTTGTTTTATTTTAGCTGAGCGATGCAATTAAGTGAGTAAAAGCTTTTGATGAGATAATTTCACTGATTAAATGGAACAAAAGAGGTAAGCAGAAAGAAGGAAGGGAAGGAGGGACAAAAGGTAGAAGGAAGAAAGGGACTTTTAAAAGATTTTGAAAAATCAGTGAGGTTAGAAACTGGCATGAGTAATTTCAAAGTCAGAGAAAGAGTTTAGTGCATTGCCTAAAATAGTGCATAGTAAGCCCTGAATAAGTTATCAATGATGGTAACTTGTACATAAAATATACAAAGGTCTGTCCTGAAAGTATCTACAATGCAAACTTTTTAAATTATATTGACATTGGCTAAATCTATTCAGGATAGACCTCATATGGAATATACAAAACCTTCAATGGTTGGTAACAGTGAGCAGCAAACTAGCTCCATGTCCTGGATAGCCCACCATTCTCAAGGCATGAGATCTGGTCAATAGTGGCTGAGGATATGGGTTCATTAATCCACAATCTCCCTACTAGCTGCCAAAAGACTCCCCAGAGGGTAAATGTCCATGGTCTGGAAATGGTGAGGTCTACAATTTTCCATTTTAGTAAATGATGTCAGGATTTTGATTACCAGTTATTAATTTGTTTTTGTTAATAAAGTACATGTATGCCCTAGCATTTAATAGTTTATCTCCCATAATCTATTTGCTACTAGTACAGATCTTTAGGTTCTGGTATCCTGCTAGCCATTTTGGCCTTATTGCCTTTTAGGATAATTAAACTCACCTAAATAATAAAATGTTATCACTTGTCTTCTACGTTCCAGGGAGTTCCATTTCGTGGTAGCATCTTTTGTTGTCAATGCACCCTGCAAATGAGCCTTTCAGAGATGCTGAAGGACTTTCACCAGTCAATTCCACATGCCCTCACCTCAGTGATGGCACTAGGTGCCACGGCCTCCCAGGAAACAGAACTGGTAGTGGCATCCCTGTCCTTAAATAGCAATCCATTCTATCAATCCCACCTACCCTGCCTTCTGACTCTTCCCACAACACCCTGCCAACTCAGTCCAGTGTCCTAACCTCATGTCTGTAATTTTCTCTTTTTAAGGTTTTTAGAAAGTTAACAAATGCAAACAAACTCCACAATCCTATGGCTACTATAGTCCCTATAACACTCAACTGTCCCATCCTTAAGTAAGCCTGTTCATTATCTTAATTTGCTATGTGTAAGTGTCTTAGTAATCATGATGTTGTAACATGTCACCACTCACAATCGGCAATGGAGTTTTTGCTATAGTCTAAATAGTGAGAGATCCAGCTCAAAAATTCCATTCTAAGGGTCTGCAATCTGGGTACTCTCCCAGTACCAACTGTCTTAGCCTGAAAGTAGTACCTGAGACAGGTAATTTATTCAGAATGTGATTCCAGGGATCAGGTATGCGTAGACAGGGAAGGAAGGGAAGTCCCATACAAGGACACATTGTTCTATCAGCCACTATAATAGGTTACTGGTTCTCAACTCCATGTGCCTCTCTGAGGATTTTTCTGAAATGTTGCCCCATTTGTCAGCCCAAAGGATGAAATGGAAAGGTTGTCAGTTCCCATTACTTGTTGGGTAAGGGAGGCCCCATAGGTATTAACTCCTGCACACTTACAGGTTGTGTAAGCACAAGTGTTGAGCAGATTATTCTTTGAAAATGTCTTATTGAAGAGGCCTTTGTTGAAGATTTAGATCTTTCTTTAAAAGAAGAATCTGCTCTGCTTTCCCCAGATACTTAATTCACTGAAAGTGTTCATTTCAAATTAGGAAAGCATCTTTCTCCTTCCTTTTCCCTTTTCACCCTCCTACTTTTCACTAAATAAATTTTAACACTCTGGACCATGTGTCCTTTTAGCATCTCAGGCTGAAATGAGACCATTGAGCAAAGAAAAAACATTGTCATCATCACTCACATCTAAATATCTATTATTAAAATGTGCACATGGGAACAATCATGTTTAATTCCAAACTTCTATAAGAACAAATGTGGTATTATCCGAATACTCATTGAGAGACAGAAAAAGAATAAAACAGTCCTGAGAGACAACTCTGAGGAGAGTGGATGTGTGGAGCCAACACATGAGCCTGACACCTCTGAGCATTAACACATGGTCCCTCCATCAAAGGTCTGTATATGCAACTCAGCTGCTGGACTGACAGAAGATTTGGGGCTGTTAACACACACTTCATTAAAATACCAGCTAAAATCCAGGTTCAAAATCCCATAGTTTGTGTTAGTTGATAAAACTCAATTGCTTCTAATTATTGTTAGTGCAGCTTTGAAATAATATTTTGTTGTAATAAAGGATTCAATATGACAAGTGAGAGTTGGCCCACTGAACTGCAAACACTGGGCTAGAGGGAAGTATGCACACACAAGTGCTCTGCCTGACTTGTTTTTCTGAAAATTTTCCAAGCATGCAACAGAGAAAAAAAATGACCCATCTTTAAACAGGTTTTGAAAAGGTCAGGACAACTCAAAGACTGAATGTTATTTGCATCTGTGACTAGTCACTGCAGCTTAAGAGGTGAAACACTGAGCTGAAATGAGACAGGCAGAATTGTGGTTTTCCAAGGCTTTTATGGAGCATGCACCAAAATTATCCAACATCCACCTCTTTCAATATTTCTGCTTTCTTCCTTGACCCCCTTCCTAGAATGTTGTCAAAAGTGGCACATTTGATAAGATGAGACATCTTCAACTATTGAAAGTTTTTACCCTTAACATTGAAGAAAGAAAGGGAAATCTTATCTCTCACCAATACTTTCCACCACTGTAACCAAGGAACTTTGGTCTTCTTAGGATTTCTACAAAGGGCTAAGCTACTTCCCAGCTCCTGGCTCTCATATTTGTTCCTGCCCCCATGCCCTGATCCCTTCACCCAATCACTACCAACTTAGTTAACTCCTACTCAAACTTTACTTCTCAGCTTAAACTCTAGCTCTGATAGAAGTCTTCCCTGACCCTCCATGTTGTTAGGTCCCCCTTGTATGTACACTGTCATCACACCCTACATATCTCCTTCAAGGCACTTTTATCAAAACTGTGATCATTTGCATAGTATTTAATTAACCTGTTTCCCATATTAAGCTTCAAAGCATGGGCATCTCTTTTTTCCTGCCTATCCTAAAGCCATATCCAAAGTATATAGGGTATCATAATTGACTGCTTAGGTAAATAACAAAGATCAGATAATTCAAGTATTGGGAAGAATTGGGGAGACATATCTTATCCTACTGGGACATATCTTATCCTTATATAGAGACATTGGCTAGGAGCAAAGTAAAATGTTTGGTGAAACAGAACTCACTCAGCAAGGAAGAAAGGAGAATCTTTTTATCCTGTTGGCAGAAACCTCAGAGGGAGCTATAAAACCCTCTTGGAGGGTTTATATACTGACCAACTGTTCTCTATTAGCAAACACTATCCTCGCTTTCAATGTCCTATGAACATGTGTCCCAAATTGCTTTATATCTAACATAACTCTACCTTCATCCAAGGGCTTCTTATTATTTGACTCCTGCACAGCCATAAGTTCCATCTTAGTTCTGAGCTCCCACATCATACTTTAGAGTTAGGTCTCAGGCATAGATCTTCTCTTTAAGCCTTCTAGCAACTGAGAATAAAGATGATGATGGCAAATAATATTCATAACAATAACAATAAATATAATAATGAGGTGGTATTCTTTGGCTGACCAGTACCCATTTCACATTTTTTTTTCTGGTAGTAACTTTCTTAAATCTTACATGGAAATGATAATCCCCCAATGGTTCCCAGTGGTTCTCTCTCATCTCCTGGCTAGGCTATTCAGTTGCTCACTTTCTGGAATCTGAATCCTGAACAATGCAACGCTAAGACAAAAAATGGTTTGAGCTCATTCAGAACAATAGAAGTACCCTGGAAAGACTGTTGGATATATTGGAGAATTCCCTCTTCCTAGATCCCTGAACCACAACGTGAACTGCGAGAACTCCTTCATATCTGGATCTGGAGCACCCATTTTGTCTATCTGTTGTTCAGTATTCTTTTAATAAATATTCTCTTAATTTAAGCAGCCAGAATCTGCTCTATTAGTTTCAACCAAAATTTCAACCAAATTACCCTGGTGCAGTGAAAATATAGTGATGATGATGATGATGATGATAACAAATACCTCACGAGATTTCATAGAAATCTTTATTGAAGCTCAAGTCACTTAAATGATCACAATTACTTATTCAGATAACTTTTTTGTATTTAAATAGTTCAAAGTTAAATCAAGTCTTATTGGTTATTCTTTTAAAATACAAAATAACAGTACACTAAACAATTCTACAAAGACCAGAATTATGACATAATTTAATCTTTATTATTTGGCTTTATACTGTTATGTTAACTTTTATAACCATTTTTTTGTATCAAAGAATATATTTTTCCTAAAAATTATCTCATTAATGAACTCCTTAATGATATTCATATTGCAGGTATTTTCCTTTTTAAATATTTGAAAGTTGTAACAAGGTTTTTGTACAAAAATTAACAGTTTTCATAATCATTGTTAATCATTGTAGCTAGCACTCTTATTTTAATAACGAGCATTTATATGTCAACTGAATAATGGAATTTTATGAGATATAGCTTAAGAACAATTTAACTCCAAGTTAAATTGAGAATGCTTATCTATATTTAAAAGTAAATATTCATAAACTATATTAGACAGCTATGCCATATAGCCAACACTAAGTTTCAGTAGCTTAAAATTACAATTATTTATTGTTGTACATATATGTATCAGTTGGCTAAAAGCCAGTCTGGGTGACTGATTCAAGTTGCAAGACTAGCTGGACTTGACTCCTTGCTGCAGCCTGGGCTCAGATCTCCTCTGCAGGTGGGCATTATGACTCCAGGCTGATTGAGCAGCAGCTTCTCAGAAGCTATCTCCATGGCAGTAGCAGAGGTGCAAGATGACAAGCCCAACTGCACAAGCATATTCCAAGCCTTTGCTTGTATCACAGTCACTAACCTCCCATTGTCCAAAGTACATCACATGGCCAAGCTCAACATTTATAGGGAGGATAGAAAAGTGAATATTTCCTCAATAATAATACAAACCATCACAAAACTAGCAATGCATCTGAAAGACATACCTTGCTTATGTAAAAATATATTTTTTTGCTGACTAGGTATGATGTTAACTTATTTGATCATACACAAATTCAAGTATATCAAAAGTGACCTTGAAAATGGCATTTAGCTAATTAGCTATCCAAAATCTAAGGCCAAAAATAGCAGGCTAGGGACTAATCCCAAAGCCAAAATTGATACTTCAGGTTATCCAAACCTAACTTGGAAAAAGTTGCCCAACTTTGTAGTGGCACAGCTAGAGGTTTACCCCCAGATTTCCCAGAGTCGAATCCATGTTTTTAAGCACTGGGCTGAAGAGCTCCATAGTAAGTTATCATGTCCCCATTTGGAAAAGAAAAAACTGAAGCATTGACCACTGAAGCATTAGATATTTATAGTGTGCCAGGCTTTGAGCCAAAGGGTTTATTTATATTACATTATCTCATTTTATCCTTAAACACCATGAGGATGAGGTAATTTTTCAGAATTTACAAAAAAGGAAATAATTGTTCAGGAAATTTTAAAACTTACCTTTTTAAATACAGGAAGGTAAAAAACCTAAATGTTGAAAGCAGACCCCTATGACCACACAACATGTTTTCCTATTAAACCATTATCTCATACAATTTTGGACTGAAAGCTAGTTCCTGAACCCAGGCATTTTGGCCTAACAATTTCTCTATCATTACTCCAGCAGCCATATTTCCAAAACCATACATGTTGCTTTAATACATAGTTTAACAACTGGTCAAAATATTTGAATTTAAAATTGTCTCACATGTTTTGGTTGCCATAAATATATGACATGCCCCCCTTTTTATTAATTCAACCATCATTTTTAGTTTTTTCAATTCAAAGGGAGTATTCTGTCCCCAAAATATCAAGCCATATAATGTTTTAATTATGTTGACATTGGCTCGATACTTTCAGAACAGACTCTGTGTGTGTGTGTGTGTGTGTGAATGCACACGTGCATAATTTCAGGTGTATTAAGAAAAAATTTATATTGAAAAGGTCCAAATGTTGCACAAAACCCTTCCATTTACATGTTCCATTGTCCCCATATATTGAAGCATTGCCTCCTGTCACTAATTACAATAATTTTAATAATGGCATTAAATTAAATTTTTAAAAATATTGCCTATAGAATTTAATCAGAGTTCTTTTTTTTTACAATTTTATTTATTATTTCCAGAGAGGGGGGAAGGGAGAAAGGCAGAGAGTGAGAGAAACATCAGTATAGGGTTGCCTTTCACCTGCCTCCAGCTACAGACCTGGCTGGAGACCTGGCTTGCAACCTGGTTATGTGCCCTGACTGGGAACTGAACCAGTAACTTTTAGGTTCAAAGGCTGGCACCTATTTACTGCACCACCAGCCAGGGCCCTTAATCGGGTTTCTTTTAATTCACATATTAACAATTCTTTTCTAATTACCATATTTTGATAGACTTTATAATGTATTCTTTAAAGGAATATAAGTTTTGCAAAACTTTTAGCAACGTCAGTTCTACTTTATGAATATGACTTGTATTTCAAAATATAAAACTAAACTCTTCTGCCCTGACTTATGTGACTCAGTTGGTTAGGCATTGTCCCATCAAGTAAAAGGTTGCTTGCTCAATTACTGGTCAGGGCACATGCCTGGGTTGTGGATTCAGCCCCTGGTTGGGGCACATGCAAGAGACAACTGATCAATGTTTCCCTCTCGCTAAAAATAAATTAAATATTTTTTAAAACCAAACTTTCTACAATATTCTATGTTACTTTTCTGGAATCCTTTAATAGAGAACCTCAAACCAAAGAGTTAATCTCCTTTGGATAATGATTCATTGTGAATTATATTACTTGCTAACTAATTGAAATAAGAATGACTGCGTCAAAAGAAAATTAAAGAAAAATCATTTCTTTGTCCAACTTGAAGTTATAATATAGAAAAAAATAATGTAAGAAATAAAACATTTTCCCTGATTTATTGGGATGTAATTTACAAATAAAAATTGAAATTCATGTAAGGAATAAAGTGTCATGGAAGGGATAGTGTTTCAGTCTCCAGAGGCCTTGTATGCTTTGGCCCCATCTTTTGGAACCTGCCCAGACACCCATACAACCAAGCCTGGGCTAGCCTACTGAAATATGGGAACCATTTGTGGCAGAGCTCAGCCAGCCCAGCTGAGGCCATCCTAAATTAACCAATGCTCAGTCAACTTGGCACTTGACCTTAATCCATGAATGAACTCAGCCAATGCCAGAAGAATAATGCAGCTGAGCTCAGCATCAATTTTTGGCTTGCAGAATTGTTTATACAAAAAGAGGTATATAAATACTTGTTTTAAACCATGAAGTTCTTGCAGTAGTATGTTATTTAGCAAAACTAACCAATTAAAAAAAAAAAAAAAAAAACCTAATTGATAAAGGACTCAAGGCAAGGAACTGGATTAGGTAGAGCTTTAAAAAGAAAGGAAAAGTGCCAAAATTTGTTCATGGTGGTAGGCACATAGGTGTTTGTCATATCCTTTGTAAATTTCATGATTTTAATGACTTCATCATAAAATTTTGAACTAAATTATAAGTTTAAATGTATAATAAAAAGAATAAATGTTGAAATACCAAGAAAAATATCTTTTGTGAGGAAATTTAAGACATTACATGTATAATGTAGAGGGATGCAAGAAAGACATATAGAAGCTATAACAGAAAATGTACATACATTGGACTATATGAAAGTATAAAGCTTTTATGCAGCAAAAGAAACTACAAACAAACTCAATGAACTACCCATCATTTTTGCTTTGGGACAAAGCAAAAAACAACCAGAGGTGTAATAACTATAATATATACAGTGGATGCAATTCACCAAGAAAGAAATAAACACCCAATAGAAAGACAGGCAAAGGACAAAAAGAGGCATTTCATAAGAGTCTATTCAAATGTCCATCTGACAGAGAAAACCATCTTCAAACTAGTCAGAAGAATGCAAATTGAAGTAAGAGTAATATAACACTTAAGGCTCATTATACTGGAAGGAAAATATATTGTTATCAAAATACAGAAAAGGAGTGCTGAGAGAGATGACTGAAAAAATTAAATTATTACAGTTTTGAGAAAAGCAACTTTTCAAAATCCATTAAAATTAATAAAGGAGATAAAAGACTTGTACTCAGAGAATGACAGAACACTGAAGAAAGAAATTAAGGAAGACACAAATAAATGGAAGCATATACCATGTTCAGGATGGAAAGAATTAATGTAATTAAAATGTCTATACTACCCAAAGCAATCTTTAGATTCAATGCAATCCCAATTGAAATATCAATGACATATTTCACAGACATGAAAAAAATACTTCAAAAATTTATATGAATCCAAAAATGACCATGAACAGCCACAGTAATCTTGAGGAAAAAAGAACAAAATAGGAGGAATTACAATACCAGATATCAAATTATACTACAAGGCCACTATAACCAAAACAGCCTGCAACTGGCATAAGACTAAACATATAGATCAATGGAACAGAAATAAACCCAGGTCTCTATGGTCAATTAATATTTGACAAAGGGATAAGGAACATAAAGTGGAGTAAATAATAGTCTCTTCAACAGATGGTGTTGGGAGAACAGTACAGGGACACCCAAAAAGTAAAGCTAGGTCGCCAATTTACAACATGCACCAGAATAAACTCAAGATGGACACATAACTTAAATATAAGCTGTGATACCATAAAAGTCCTAGAGGAAAACATAGGAAGTAATATTTCAGTTATCCCATGAAGCAATATTTTCATTAATACTTCTACAAAGCCAAGGAAGATAAACAAATAAATAAGACTACATCAAACTAAAAAGTTCCTGTTCAGCAAAAGAATACATTAATAAAGTAGATAGATGTAATACAACAACAATAAAATTTTTAAAATACATCAATGAAATAAAAAGGGAACCAATTGTATGGCAAAACATATTTGCCAAAGATACCTAGGACTAGGGTTTGATATCCAAAATATATAATGAACTAATGTGACTCAACACCAGGGAGACAAATAACCCAATTGAAAAATGGGTAAAGGACCTGATCAGACACTTCTCCAAGGAAGACATACAAAGGGCCCATAGGCATATGAAAGAATGCTCAACATCACTAGCCATCAGACAGATGCAAATTAAAAGCATAATCAGGAGGAACCAAGATGGCGGAGGAATAAGTGGAGCTACACCAATCTCTTCCCAACAACAAACTGGAATTACCACTTAATTGGGGGGAGGGGGAGAATCATCCATAATAACCAACAGAACACCAATTGGAGAGAAGTCTTATTACCAGAAGAACCGATTCATCACAACATGACTGGTAGGAAGTACGGAACGGAGAGGGGCTGGCAGGGCTCTCACTGGCTGGGCAGC